>CM067370.1:1548133-1609436 GCA_034401795.1 Chaetoderma sp. LZ-2023a | reverse complement strand
CGCATGACACGTGTGTTTGTGAGTGTCAGCAGGCAGAAGGAACGGCAGAACATCTCTTGCAGCACTGCCAGCGATATGAACAGGCTAGGAGAAGCTTCTGGCCTATTGAAGTATCTTTTGAAGAGATCAGAGGAGACAGAGACAGGTTGATGACCACCAGCTTTCATGCACCAAATACGGAAAACAGTAAGATGGCTGACACAATCAATTATGTGGCATGTAGGCTGACACAATTATGTGACATGTAGGCTGAGACAATCAATTACGTCACATGTAGGCAGAGACAATCAATTACGTCACATGTAGGCTGACACAATCAACTCCGTCACATGTAGGCTGACACAATCAATTATGTCACATGTAGGCTGACAATTAATTACACCACATGTAGGCTGACACAATCATGTCACATGTATGCTGACACAATCAATTATGTCATGTATGCTGACACAATTATGTAACATGTAGGCTGACAGTCAATTACATCACATGTAGGCTGACACAATCAATTACATCACATGTAGGCTGACACAATTATGTCACATGTAGGCTGACACAATTATGTAACATGTAGGCTGCTAATCAATTACATCACATGTAGGCTGACACAAACAATTATGTCACATGTAGGCTGACACAATCAATTACATCACATGTAGGCTGACACAATCAATTGCATCACATGTAGGCTGCCACAATCAATTACATCACATGTAGGCTGACAATCAATTACATCACATGTAGGCTGACACAATCAATTGCATCACATGTAGGCTGCCACAATCAATTACATCACATGTAAGCTGACAATCAATTACATCACATGTAGGCTGACACAATCAATTACATCACATGTAGGCTGACACAATCAATTACGTCACATGTAGGCTGACACAATCAATTACGTCACATGTAGGCTGACACAAATCAATTACGTCACATGTAGGCTGTCACAATCAATTATGTCACATGTAGGCTGACACAATCAATTACATCACATGTAGGCTGACAATCAATTACATCACATGTAGGCTGACAATCAATTATGTCACATGTAGGCTGACATAATCAATTGTCACATGTAGGCTGACACAATCAATTATGTCACATGTAGGCTGACATCAAAATCAAGAAGATGGAATAATCCATCAAATGTATGAGTTGTATGCCTTTAATGGATTTACTATTTAATAAACATTCTGTTGAATATTTTTAAACCATAAGCAGCAACAGCACAGTCAAATTAGTTTCAAAATATTCAACAGTCTACCTGCAGTTTCCTCTAAATTGACCCAATACGCATGGCGTGGGCGGAGTGTAGCCACAAATGGGCGTGACATAGCGTGAAATGGATCACTTGAAGGATGCGTTCTCTGCCAGCATGCTTGATGCTGCATGTGTTCAGACAGTGTGTGAGTGCGTGCGTGTGTGTGTGAGGATTTGGGGGCCTAGTGCATGCCTAATCATGCTTGTTGAAACACTTGGAAACTGGCCACGAGACCATGTAGGCTTAACAGACCAATCTTCTTTAATCCTTACAAATGAGAAATTACAAATTATGACAGCAGCAGATTCTAGGTAAACTTTAGTTTCAAAATACTCAAAATACCTGTATAGTTGTTTTGAAATCTAGAAACTGGAATTTCAAGGGTTAAACGAGGACACCGAATCACAAGTACTAAATCTACATATATAAATATGTAGGTATATTATAACAGTACAGCTCAGAAATAAAGTAACCTGTTTCCAAAACAATAAAACGTAATGTTGAATATTTTTGGTTTTGCCCTAGGCAGCACTGTCTTTCAATCAAATTCCCTAGGCAGCACTGTCTTTCAATCAAATTCCCTAGGCAGCACTGTCTTTCAATCAAATTCCCTAGGCAGCAATGTCTCAATCAAATTCCCTAGGCAGCATTGTCTTAATCAATTTCCCGAGGCAGCAATGTCTTTCAATCAAATTCCCTAGGCAGCAATGCCTTTCAATCAAATTCCCTAGGCAGAACTGTCTTTCAATCAAATTCCCTAGGCAGCACTGTCTTTCAATCAAATTCCCTAGGCAAGAATGTCTTTCAATCAAATTCCCTAGGCAGCAATGTCTTTCAATCAAATTCCCTAGGCAGCACTGTCTTAATCAAATTCCCTAGGCAGCAATGTCTCACTCAAATTACCTACTTAGGCAGCAGTCTTTCAATCAAATTCCCTAGGCAGCAATGTCTTTCAAATTCCCTAGGCAGCAGTGTCTCAATCAAATTCCCTAGGCAGCACTGTCTTAATCAAATTCCCTAGACAGCAATGTCTTTCAATCAAATTCCCTAGGTAGCAGTCTTTCAATCAAATTCCCTAGGCAGCACTGTCTCAATCAAATTCCCTAGGCAGCAATGTCTTTCAATCAAATTCCCTGGGAAGCACTGTCTTTCAATCAAATTCCCTAGGCAGCACTGTCTTTCAATCAAATTCCCTAGGCAGCAATGTCTTTCAATCAAATTCCCTAGGCAGCAATGTCTTTCAATCAAATTCCCTAGGCAGCACTGTCTTTCAATCAAATTCCCTAGGCAGCAATGTCTTTCAATCAAATTCCCTAGGCAGCAATGTCTTTCAATCAAATTGCCTAGGCATTACTGTCTTTCAATCAAATTCCCTAGGCAGCAATGTCTTTCAATCAAATTCCCTAGGAAGCAATGTCTTTCAATCAAATTGCCTAGGCATTACTGTCTTTCAATCAAATTCCCTAGGCAGCAATGTCTTTCAATCAAATTCCCTAGGCAGCAATGTCTTTCAATCAAATTCCCTAGGAAGCAATGTCTTTCAATCAAATTCCCTAGGCAGCAATGTCTCAATCAAATTCCCTAGGAAGCAATGTCTTTCAATCAAATTGCCTAGGGATTACTGTCTTTCAATCAAATTCCCTAGGCAGCAATGTCTTTCAATCAAATTCCCTAGGAAGCAATGTCTTTCAATCAAATTCCCTATGAAGCAATGTCTTTCAATCAAATTCCCTAGGAAGCAATGTCTTTCAATCAAATTGCCCAGGCATTACTGTCTTTCAATCAAATTAAGTAAAAAATATTCAGCATAACATTTCTTACATCGTGTTCAAAATTGCACTAACGATAGACATGTTTATGTTTTTGTTTTGAAAACATATGAACTTATTTCTGAGCTGTACTGTATCTCTGAAATTACAGATCTGAAAATTTTAACACAAGAAAGGTTACTGGCATAAACAAAGGTTACTGGCATAAACAAAGGTTATTGGCATAAACAAAGGTTATTGGCATAAACAAAGGTTACTGGCATAAACAAAGGTTACTGGCATAAACAAAGGTTACTGGCATAAACAAAGGTTATTGGCATAAACAAAGGTTATTGGCATAAACAAAGGTTACTGGCATAAACAAAGGTTATTGGCATAAACAAAGGTTATTGGCATAAACAAAGGTTACTGGCATAAACAAAGGTTATTGGCATAAACAAAGGTTACCAGACGATAGTCATGATCTGGATTTACAAACCTGGAGCTGGATTGAATCAAATTACGGATATATCGATATCTCTGACGCAACAGTTCCGAATTGGCTAAAACTTTAACAAAAAGACTGATCCACCCAATTTTTCCCCCCAAAAATACTCATACTGAGGAGAGGGTTTCTCTTGACCTAATTAGTACACCTTCCTTGCAATATTTGATTTTGATCATTGCAAAACAATCAAAGACAGTAGCAAAACTCTAACTAGAATTTGCGCAATCAATGGCATGCCGTCCCAAACATCTCAAATGTTTTCACTAACCTTGCCATTCTCCCATCCCCTTCCCTGACCCCCACCCCAACACCTCTCCCTACACCAGGGGCAGAGCCTAAGGTAAACATCGCCTCACAATTCACAATTATATGAGTAACTCACATACTAAATATGGTTGATTTCTATCCCACCTCGCCGCAGTGGCAGACCCTAATGTAAACATTGTCTTGCAATCCGCAATCATACGGTAAATTATCATACAAAATTTGGTGGAATTCAGCCCACTTGACTTTCTTCCCCCCACCTCCACTTACCTCTAGCCTAGGGGTGGAGCCTAACATAAATGTTGTCTTGCAATCCCCAATCATATGGGTAACTCACAATAAATTTGATTGAATTACACCAAACGATTGCAGAGGATAGCCAGACAGATGGATGGATGGAGGCGATTGCAATATCCCCTCCGTTTTTATCAAAATGTGTGGGGATAATTAGTTTTAAAATATTAAACAATATTTTTTACACTAACAAATTTGTTGTATGTGTTTATTGGTGTTGAGTGACTTAATGAATATAGAAGAAGACAATAAATTTGTATGTAGAAAATGACAAGTTGTATTGTCCATATAATATCAGTACTAGTGCTTAACAATCAAAGGTATAATGATTACTCATAATAAAACACAATCAACATAGCTCTAACTACAGATGTAACAACACTGCTAGGAGATCCCATGATTATTCATCAAGAATTGTCTTTAATCCTATACCATTTTCCAGCAGACAATCTGTCCTGTACTAGAAGAAACACGATACAGCGAGAGCGCACAATAATCTCAACATATTAACTACCTGCCCGATGCATTTTTACATTTTTCATGGGGTTTAAATCTGGAATGATGAATATTTGGAAAACAATTTGACCGAAAATTGTTGGTGGCTAAACCACCCACAATATCCAGTCAAAATGTTTCCAAAATATTCAGCAGGTCCAGAGTTAATTTTCAAATTAAATTAAACGTTGAATTGGTGTTCATTGTTAAACAAATTTGGTGGAAGAGGGTGTTGTCGCAGACAACAACATCGTCCAGCAAAATTATTTTAAAATGTACACCAGTTTCTTTGCTACTGGCACCGCAAAAAGATAGAATGTTGACATCAGAGTGGTAAGGGTTAAAGCATCCAGGCTGTTTCTTTTTGTCTGTCACATAATGTTGGCTAGATCTTGTTTAATGTATTAACTCCCAGACTCCTGTTGGTCAGCCATTGTTAGCATTATATCAGGGGTATTTAAGTTCTCATGTCCCTTTAAATAGACAATTTTTCTTGTTGGTGCCTTAGTCAGGAACAACTTACAATCAAAATAGTCTTCAAATCTGCAGCAAGTTTCAACTGAAAGCTATGCCGATTATTTTAGAATTTTTTTTTAAAGATTTCCATTGAAATTTGTATCAAATCTGTAGCAAGTAGTAATCGGAATACATACTACTTATTTTGAAAATAATCTGACTGAATCCTGTTGCTGTCATTAATAGTAACAACCTTCCACAACTTATTGTCAAAGTATATAAATTAAAGTTTTCTACTATTTTCTCCTGGAAGTTGACACACATGCGCTGAACAGTTTTAAAATATAGGTTGTCGACTCTAGTGCTGTGAATATTTCCAACATGCGTGCTTATGCTTCCAGAGCTGGAGGACAAAAGACCATTTGCGCGTGCAGATGGTTTATTGTTGTTTGAGAAATCCTGGCCAGACAATAAACTCAATTAATATGGCGTCCAATGCTGGGTAGCATTGCATGCTGGGTAAATTGAACAGAAATCAACAGGCATCTCATATCTCATGCAAAAGTGTCTCTATTTAATGGGATATGAGAACTTTAACCAGTAAATTCATTCTTTTAACATTATCTTAAAAATAATATCCATTGTCGACATCATTTACAACAGTGGCTAATATAGCAACATTTTCATTATATATACACAATCATATAGACGAATTAACTGCAATTCAAATCAAAACTTTACAATTATTAAAATCTTAAAATGAGACATTATAAACTCTAAGCATTAGTCATCCACTTCATTCTCATATATATAATCAGTCATCATCTGATGTAGACAGTAATGGACCTTCCAATTTTAGCTATGCCTCGCCCACCTTTATCCAAGCTCCACCCACACCTGGCTCATGTTGGGATCGATCGATCTCTGAACTTCATGACTAGCAATTTCCAGAAAACTATACAGGTAAGTTGTTGAATATTTTGAAACTAATTTGACTGGGTGCTGTTGCTGCCTATAGCAACAACAGCGTGCAGTAAAATTAGTTTCAAAATATTCAACAGGATATTTATTAAATAGTAGACATACAATTCGTACAACAATGCATAGTACATCTTCAACTACGCGTTCGTGACGTACTTATCCACGTCATTCATGTCATTGATTGTGATGTCATTCTATATGTCATGTAGTTGATTATGATGTCATGTAGTTGATTATGACATCATATGATGGATGGATACTGTGGAATGGTCCATTGAGTATAATAGTTTTTATACTACACTATATCATGAATGTATGTAATAGCTGGTGCCGACATGCAGTGTTTTTACAAGATGCAAGGTGACTATAGATCTCATAATAGACGGATCAATTTCTAGCCATACCCCGCCCATCTATAACTAAGCTCCTCCCACATTTTACATGTGCTGGGATCAAGTTATATACCGTATATTGAATACTGAATTCCCAGAATCCCAAATTCAAGTTAACTATACAGGTAAGCTGTTGAACATTTTGAAACTAAATTGACTGGGTGCTATTGTGCCTATGGTAGCGATAGCATCCAGTAAAATTATTTTCAAAGAATGCAACCTGAATTTTTATTAAACGGAGATACATATATCACTAGGTATTGTGATGTCAGCCTACATGTGAGCTAATTGAGTATTATGTCATATACTTGAGTAACAGATCAGATCCCTCCATGGAACAGAGACCCAAGGGCCTGTATCGCTCGCCTGGTTCATAGGCATTTCAACTAGAAAGACCATCCCCTATAAGTAGAACCCTAAGGTTGTAGCCAGAATTGCATCAAGAACAAGGAGGCGTCCAACCAAATTTGGTTAAAATCAGTCCAGTGGTTCGAGAAGACATTTACAATCATCCATTTCTTTATCATGGGAGTTTTTGGCGGGAAATAATCCAAGATGGCCACCAAACCATTTATCCCATAGTTTCAAAAGTAGAAAATTTGAAATCAGCATACCCAAAAAAACTACATAAACCAATTTCGGCTTCAAAATCCATAAAAATAATCCAATATGGCCATCAAACACGCTACATTTTGATTGGTTGCATGGCCATCATGTTTTTGGACATATCAACTTCCCTTGAACAAACTTTAATGGGCCTTAGTCCCTAATCATATCTTCTAAATTTTCGCCCGATCCGTCCAGCCGTTCTGGAGTTATTTTTGCGAAAACTGGTTCATCAAAGATGACCGCCAAAGCATTTGGCCAATCAAGTCCTCTTGAACAAACTTGGTTCACTGTTGCCCTAGATAAGGTTTCATGAGTTTTTAATTGATCCGCCCTGTGGTTTCAGAGATTTTTATAAACATTTCTAAAACTGGCAAAGACCAAGATGGATGCTGGGCAAATTGGTCGATAGGCATCATTTGAACAAACTTGGATCTATATGTCTTAAGGATGCGTCATGCTGAATATAATTGAAATCGGCCTAGTGATTCCAGAAAAAACCATTTCATTTTAAATTTCCTATTGCTTTAGTATGGAAACCTTTGGCGGGAAAACGATCCAAGACGACCGCCAAACTGTTTATTAGATAGTTTCGAAAGTGGCAAATTTGAAATCGTTATACCCAAAAAACAATTTCGGCTTCAAAAATCTATCAGATAAAAAATCCAATATGGTCGCCAAACATGCTACATTTTGATTGGGTCACAGTGGTCATGTTTTTGATGTGTCAGTATCAATTTCCCTTGAACAAACTTTAATGGCCCTAAGTGCTTAGTCATATTTCCCAAAATTTGGCTGTACAGTAATTCTGGAAGTCGCTTTCCCGAAAACTAGGTCATCCAAGATGACTGTCAAAGCATTCAGCCACTCAAGTTCCCTTGAAAAAACTTGTTTCAGTTGTTGCCCTAGATGATGTACCATGTGTTTTGAATCGATGCCCCCCCCCCCCCACACACACACACACACCCCCCCCCCCCCCCCCCCAAGCTGTTTCTGAGATTTTTAAAGCAGTTTCTAAAAATTGGCCAATCAGCTCCGTTTGAACAAATTTGGAACTCTATGCCAAATATAATTAAAATTTGCCCAGAGGTCCTTGAGAATGTTTAAAGAAAGAGTTGATGGATGGACGACAGATGGGTGCCACGATTATAAGTTCACTTGGCCTTTCAAGCCAGGTGAGCTAATAATGCGGTCGCATGCTACTACCCTACATGCGCAATGATGTATGCCTTTAACCCGTATACATTAGAGATATGGGGAATTCATCAGTGAAAGGGTTAAGCAGTATATAATGCTTGCATGATATACTGCTTAACCCTTTCACCGATCAATTCCACATATCTCATTTTTAACACTACCAAACAGGAAACCGGGTGACTATTTTGAACCTAATTTGTTTAACTGTGAATGGGTTAATATTTTTAAAGTAATTTAACGCTAATCACATGACATACCTCCGAATAGCTTTGATATATTCTCAAAGCACAGAATATCTCCCTAAATGTAATGTATGTATTAAGTATATTATTGGTGTGACCATGATGTTAAAATAACATTAACCCATCAACAATGAAGGAAAACCTGTCACATAAGCGTCACCTGTCTTTTGGGACGACAATATGCTTTAACAAAGCATCATCTTCTCAGCTCCCTAGACTTATTGTTTTAGTCTAGTGATTCGTCTATAGATATGGCTTTGAGAGCCCAGGTTGCTGGTTCATTATCCCTTTCATGGCTAAGCCGGCCAACAATGGCCTCTGCAGAGGGGTTGAGGAATGCTCATTTGCAGACCCAGCTAATATTTTTGAAAATTTCCCCACGAATGGCTGGCTCGAGCCAGTCATTCCAGTGGTAAATTAAAAGAAAATAGTCTTCTATTGGCCTGCAAATGGACATCCAAAAAGCAAATATTTTGATATTCTGGACCAAATTTAGTCATTAAGGGTTAACACAAGCATTGTGCCTTCAAAAACTGGCTGGTCTAAAGATAGCATGGACTTATTTGTTTTATGTCATACCACAATACAGTTGAAATATACAAGTGCAATACAACCTATCTAATGATTCATTACCAGACACTCAAGATCTACAATACACAGACAGATACTATCATAATTCATAAGCTATTTAACTATGGTGAATATAAATCATCAGTCATATAGTTCTCAAAATAATCTAACATTTGCCAAATGATTATATGTACAACTTACCTTAGCTTCAGACTACATAACGATATATAACGAGATATATATATTGTGAACTAGGATATAGGAACTAATGCTACAACACCCTAGATACCAGGGACTGTACATGTCAAGCATTCAGGACATTTTGAAAAACTAATATTCTACGTAATTTTCACATCAAGCGCAACACGTCAGACACCTTTTAGATTGCTAACTTGAATCATCTTCCATTTCCTGTAGGCTCGCCAAGAATTGTATACATTCTTCTTTTGTCTACCTCTTTCATCCATAGAGAATAGAGAACAGGTTCCACACATTGCAGGACATAATCGGTGGCTTCCATTCAAATTATTCTCTAAATGCTCATCAACTTGTCAGTCAAGTATGCTTGTGTTAACTGTCATGTCTCCATGTTAATGTTGTAGTATATACCACATGACCATGGAGCTGTTAGCCGTCATGTCTGTATGGTTGCTTAGAATTTAAACGTCACTTTCATGGATGAGACCTATGAGCAAGATGATTTACATGCTATATAAATATATATGCTAACGCGATTGGAACACCGAATGTTATTGTAAAAATAAAAATAATATTTTTAGCATGAAGTCTTGAAATTTTGATTTAAAAAGTTATTTACTCTTAATCCAAACGGAAGCCATGTTCCATAGTAAATATCAGAACCTGTCTGGTAGAAGCTTCGTGTACAGAAACTACAGTCTTGCTCATAAATAGTTGTAGATGTTTCCAAAACAAAAACAAAAACATGTTAGTAAGAAATGGTCTGTTGAATATTTTGTACATGATTGGATTGTAAGACATTGCTGCCTTCTTCCAATCCAAGGGACCTTTCCATTTTTAGCCATTCCCCGCCCATCACTAGCTAAGCTCCACCCCCACCTCGCTGTGTTGGGATTGATTGATTCCCGAATGCCCTAGCTATCAATTTCCTGAAAACTATACAGGGAAGCTGTTGAATATTTTGTAACTAATTTGACTGGGTGCTGTTGCTGCCAATATTTATTAAATAGCAAAAGCAAACAATTTGTACAACAATGCATAGACCGTCTTCAAATATGCGTTCGTGATGTACTTATCGACGTCATTCACTATGATGTCATTCTACACATCACGCAGTTCATTATGACATCATATGATGGGTGAGTACTCTGGAAAGGTGAATTATGTTCAAAATATTCACCAGTACATTTCGTTTTGTTTTGCAAACATGTTAAATTATTTCTGAGCTGTACTGTAATACTGTATTTTTAGTTGTGACTTGCGACCAGCTTGCACTTTGTCTGTGAAATACTTGCTAAAAAATCTGCTGATACAGCATGTCACATTTACTTGCAATGAATGACGTTTCATTCCCTTTCGCTTCATTACAAATCAGAGGCAGAATTAATGATAGCTAGCACTTACTAGTGTGTGCGTGCGTGCGAGGTGTGTGTGTGTGTGTACACAGTGTGTTCATGCAGGGTGCGTGTGTGTGTGTGCATGTTCATGTTGGAACATACCAAATTTGAGATATTTAGTGTATACTGATACATATTCTGCAATGTGTGCAAATAACGAGTATATTATAGGTTGGACAGATGCTTTGTTTTTATTATTTAACACAAAATTAAAATATACCAAATACAATGAACAGATCATTATCTCAAAGCAATACAAATTATACAGGATTGAAAAATATATATATATAAAACAGTCATATACCCGTGAATAGAATGATACAGTTTCGAGAAGCCAGACACACACAGAATACAGATACTAGAAGCACGAAATGTCTCGTTTGAAGCAACTTCCATATTGCTGCAGTACCGCGAATAAATAGGTGAAAATGTTTCCTAAACACAAACATGTTAGTCAGTAAGAAATGTTATGGTGACTATTTTGAAGATAATTAGATTGGAAGACATTGCTGCCTCCTATCCAATTAGTTTCAAAATATTCAACAGTGCATGTTTTAATTTTGGAAACATGTTATATTATTTCAGAGCTCTACTGTAAGACGAATTATTTTAAATGCTTTTCCAAGATCACTCAATGCTGTAGATGTTTCAGCTCGAAAGCAAGTCACCGGAGGCTATAGCAGCAAAATATTGAAGCGAACAAACACGGTTAAAATGATGCTGTAAAGAAACTAGTGATAATTCAATGAGAAACGTGTCAAGCTGGTGATCACCCGTTTAGAAAGGAACAAGCTAGAGTTTTCAAGAGTGATGAAGAGCGTCATGATCATATGTCAGATCATCACTCCACGTAGTCAAGGGACAGATTTATTGTCAGTTTGAAAGCACATGTTAACCTGATATTTCCGCATCTAATGGCTATGGAGGTAAGATGTTTCGAAAACGAGAAAAATGTGAAACCCAAAAGTAGGTTTAGCCTATCATGAGCCATTTACATGCTTTGGGAATGATAACATAAGACAGGTAGACAATGGTAGAGAGATAAAGAAAGACGCCATGGGCCAGAAGCACATTAATGTGAGGAACTTCTGTAGACATCTCATAATCAGTTACACTTTCACCAACTTCTGAACCTCTAGGCTGTAATTGTGCCCTTTAATAGTCACGCCGGCCAAAACCGGCCTCTGCTGTGGTCTCGAGGAATGCCCATTTGCAGGCCAAGAGAATATTTTTGAAATTTTACCACTGGAATGACTGGTTCGATGATAGGCTTCCAGTGGTAAATTTTCAAAAATAGTCTTCTCTTGGCCTGCAAATGGACATTCAATAAGAAAATGTTTAGATTTTCTTTACTAGATTTGACCATTAACAGGTTAAAAGTTCAGTTGACTGAGCTGACCTTGTGTGTGACTATGAGGGGAATCTGTGTGATCTGACCAGACACTTACAGATGTGATGTCATGTGATCCATTTTTAAGAGAAATGGGACTGATCTGGAGAAGAAACCATTGATATGTTTGAAGGAAGATGGATTCATTTCAACCGATTACTTAACCCTGTACCTCTCACCATTCCATGTCACCTGTAACTCTCACCATTCCATGTCACCTGTAACTCTCACCATTCCGATCATGTCAATATTCCATCTTTTATTGTGTCAATAGCAAAGATACTCGTGTACATTTTAAACAATTTTGGTGGATGATGGTGCTGTATGACAGCAAGATATTTCACAAAATTTGTCGAAAAATTACCATCTTTAAATTTAATTTGAAAATATAAATTTTGGCATCAGTAGTGAAGGTTAAGCCTCAAATTTGTTTTGAAAATTTCATTTTCTCATAGAACATGTCCAACAAGAGATTAGTTTTTTTAATTTACCACTAGAAGGACTGGATCGGTTATCGAGCCAGTCATTTAAGTGGTGAATTTTCAAAAATAGCTTCTCTTGGTCTGCAAATGAACATTTCTCAAGATGCCTTCTGAAGGTGTTTTTGGACAGGTGGGGTGTTAAAAGGTTAGGATATGATTACGTAGCGTATGAATGATTAAAGGGAGAATGATATTAATATGATTATACCGTTTTAAGTACCAGTGAACAGGTAAATGATGAATGACCAGTGACCTGGTAAATGATGAATGTGTGTTATAATAAAATGTCTTAAAGGAAAGGACCCGGGAACCAATAAATGCTGCTGAATGATAACTTTATGATAATCAACCTCTATACTCACCACTAAAATCAGAAATAAATCGGAATAATTTAAAAATGCTCGTCTAAATACGATTATGTCACTCTGGCGGGAACCACTTAATGACGCTGTTAGGCCTTCGTGCTCTGGTGTATGCCGAGGGAATAAATAATATCCTCTAAAGCCACTCATATAATCTTAGTATTATTCACATTAAGCTGATTAGCCACTACAAAAATACTGTTTGATTAGAAAACAATTTGACTGAAAGCCGTTGTTTCCTGAGACAGGGTCTACTTTCAGTAACATAAATTTCAAAATATACAGTAGGTATCATGTTACAACCAGGGAGAGCAGTGGAGTATTTTAAAACCATTTTGATCGAAACACGTTGCTTTCACCAGAAACAGTGACTTTCAACTATGTTTTCAAAATGATCAACAGTGAAGTAACAGTAGCGAGATAATCACTGTATTGGTGCCTATAGAAAATAATATTTGAATGGCTTACGAAGCCATATTCAGGGTTGTTTTCACTATACAGAGGAATGTGATAGCTGCACACACAGTTGTCACATGACGGATCACTTAGGTGATACCTGCACACACAGTTGTCACATGACAGATCACTTAGGTGATAGCTGCACACACAGTTGTCACATGACAGATCACTTAGGTGATAGTTGCATACACAGTTGTCACATGACAGCTCACTTAGGTGATAGCTGCACACACAGTTGTCACATGACAGATCACTTAGGTGATACCTGCACACACAGTTGTCACATGACAGATCACTTAGGTGATACCTGCACACACAGTTGTCACATGACAGATCACTTAGGTTATAGCTGCACACAGTTGTCACATGACAGATCACTTAGGTGATACCTGCACACACAGTTGTCACATGACAGATCACTTAGGTGATATCTGCACACAGTTGTCACGTGACAGATCACTTAGGTGATAGCTGCATACACAGTTGTCACATGACAGATCACTTAGGTGACAGCTGCACACACAGTTGTCACATGACAGATCACTTAGCTGACAGCTGCACACATAGTTGTTACATGACAGATCACTTAGGTGATACCTGCACAACCAGTTGTCACATGACAGATCACTTAGGTGGCAGCTGCACACACAGTTGTCACATGACAGATCACTTAGGTGATAGCTGCATACAGTTGTCACATGACAGATCACTTAGGTGATACCTGCACACACAGTTGTCACATGACAGACCACTTAGGTGATAGCTGCACACACAGTTGTCACATGACAGATCACTTAGGTGATAGCTGCATACACAGTTGTCACATGACGGATCACTTAGGTGATAACTGAACACACACACAGTTGTCACATGACGGATCACTTAGGTGATAACTGCACACAGTTGTCACATGACGGATCACTTAGGTGATAGCTGCACACAGTTGTCACATGACAGATCACTTAGGTGATAGCTGCATACACAGTTGTCACATGATGGATCACTTAGGTGATACCTGCACAACCAGTTGTCACATGACAGATCACTTAGGTGGCAGCTGCACACACAGTTGTCACATGACAGATCACTTAGGTGATAGCTGCATACACAGTTCTCACATGACAGATCACTTAGGTGAGACCTGCACACACAGTTGTCACATGACAGATCACTTAGGTGATAGCTGCATACACAGTTGTCACATGACGGATCACTTAGGTGATAACTGCACACACAGTTGTCACATGACGGATCACTTAGGTGATAGCTGCACACAGTTGTCACATGACAGATCACTTAGGTGATAGCTGCACACACAGTTGTCACAAAAAGATCACTTAGGTGATAGCTGCACACACAGTTGTCACATGACCGATCACTTAGCTGACAGCTGCACACACAGTTGTCACATGACAGATCACTTAGCTGATAGCTGCACACACAGTTGTCACATGACAGATCACTTAGGTGATAGCTGCACACACAGTTGTCACATGACGGATCACTTAGGTGATAGCTGCACACAGATGTCACATGACAGATCACTTAGGACCAGCAACCTCACTAACTGGCAGCATGTTAAGCACTACTAGAGCTAATAAATGCTTTTTCTACAGGTATTCTGATTAATTTCCATTTTTAACGGCGGCAGTAATTTAATACTGTATGAAATTACCAATAAACATCATTTGCTAGTTCCCTTTTCTATTCTTTTTCATCACTTTAACCCAAGTGTAGCAATTTCAAAGTAACAGCACAGATAACCTGTTGAATATTTTAAACTAAATTGACTGGTTGTTAGTGCATCAGGGACTAACCACCTCAAGTTATATTAGTTTTAAAATATTCATTAGAATAGTTCTTACATTGTAAGAAAATTTCCACATCAGATCTGTCAAGCGGGTTACGGTGAATAAAGATGCCATATCTATGTATTTTATCTAGCTACATATATATCTATATACATTTCAATTGTAATTGTCATTTAAAAATGAGGTATTTTTCCAGATTGAGACTATTAGCTGCACATAGTTTTATAAAACCTCAATCACACTCTGTTTACAGTTAAAATAACTATCTGACAGACGTTCACTAATTATCCATCACGATTATAAATGTGAATATCTGTAGGTTTTTAAAAATCGCATCAATATTGTAGTTTTCATTAACTACCTGAGATTTGTAGATTTAAGCTGATGTGACAATGTTATCTTTAAACACCAGAGAATGATGCGGGTAAGCATCTGCAAAGTCGCTCAAATGATATGTTGATATCTTTGAGCAACCATTAGCCTGCAGAGTACGCAGGTTATGGCAGCTATGAAGGAATGTGAGACAGTCTGGTGTCAACTGGTCACAGCCAGAAATATCCAGATTTGACAAGGCGCTTTCTGTCGTATTATTTCTGGTCAAGTATTCAATGCCTTTATTCGTAATCCGTGTGCAATAAGAGAGGTCAAGGACTTCCAGAGTAGGAGTATACTGGGGAAGGAGTCTGAGGGATGAGTCACCGATGTCAGTGCCAGAGAGATGCAGCTCCTGAAGGCGATGCATACGACTCATGTTCCTTGCGGCTGGACGCAGGTCACTTGGATTAGATATCAGAACCTTAAAGCATGTATCTCTGAGGCCACTGGACCAGTTGAGGTTGAGGGCGAGGAGGAGAGGGCAGGTGGATGAACACAGTGAGGAGATAGCTCCCCACGATCCATAGGCTAGCTCGAGGGTCTTTAGCTGAGGGATTCGCTCCAGCAGCCATGCTAGCTGCTTTTGTGAATACACAGCATAATTCAGATTGAGTCTCATCGGTTGACGACGTACTATGCCGACGAGATGAGCTTGCTTAATGCGCTTATGCGAGAGATCAATGTCCCGCCAAAATTCCGGATCAATACACCAGTGATTCCAAGTGCGACACACTGACAAGCATCTTGCTATGTCATCCTCTGACAAGAGGTTAAAGATGCGTTTCCAGATCTTGTAATCTAACGGATGATTCTCACCTGAAACCATTGTGACATACATTGGTGGAGCGGGGATTGGAGCGGGCCGTACTACATGCTTAGGTAATACAATACGCAATTCTTTCAGTGTTGGATAGTCATTAGAGCCATCATCATCATCGTCCCCACCCCCTCCACCATTCTCTTGACCACCGCTACCAGAAGCGCCTCCACCATGAGATCCATTTCCCATCTTCACAGAAATTCGATGAGAACTGTCTGACTGCCCAGAGCTGCCCTTCTGTCCTTGTGGAGTTCGGTTTGACCAGTTCTGTTGACGGCCAGTAGCGGTGCGTGGAGCCATGCCTTGTCTGTCTGACGGCTCATCATCATCATCTGACCTCTGAAGCAGTAAGGATACGATGATATAATTTTAGACATATATGCCAGAAAATTGACAATGACAAATAAACATAAATTCATCTTTGAATCACATAGACCCCAATACAACAGACACCTTAAGAGACAAGAAATAATCTGATGAATATTTTAAAGACGAATTTGACATGAGGTCATGGTTGCAGCTACAAGTCAAATGCACTACCAAACATTCAACATTCAGTGACTGCAATATCAGTCATGAAGGGATTAATAAAGGATGCAGGCAGAAATACTATGGTACCAATATACCACGTGGCTAGCTAGCTAATTACAACACTGACATATTAGATATTATATTATAGTCAAAAATTGCTTTTCAAGGGGGGGGGGCTCTCTATAAATGACAATTTCATTAGGAACTCCCCTCTTCCCCCCCCCCCCCCCCCTCCACAAACTCAAAGAACTAATGTATTTGACTCTATATATAAAGGGTACCTCATGCAGGTTGGACTGGTGAAGCATTGTCAGTTAGCTTGATTATTGAGCGTCCATATTGTCGATCGCTGGATGGTTCACTATATTGTTAGTTGCTACATGATTCATCATTGAATTACCATTGAAGAGCATTTTTAGCCGGGTACTTGTCTAATACTTCAAACAATAGGCCCAATGGGCCTGTATCGCTCACATGGAATTTCAACTAATCTAACTTAAGTTTTACATCCATCGGTGTCACTTCCAATGACTTTCAGTCAAATGGGTTAGTTTTCGAGATATTGACAACAATCTCTGGACTGAGTTTTTTTGCATCAGTGATTTTGAACAATGTTTAAGTAAAAACAGATGATATCAGTGCTAACTACAGATGGTTTCTTAACTGTCTCACTGCTGCAAGCCAGTGCAGCCAATAATTTCAATTTTCAAAAGCTCTTGACTGCTTGAATATTTTGAAAACAATTCGACTGAAAGTTGTTGGCGGCTTAGCCACCAACAACTTTCAGTCCAATTGTTTTCAAAATATTTATCAGGTTCAGAGATATAACCTTTGGAATATGTTGTCTGCAAAATCTCAGTTAGACGGTTACCAGAGGTTTAAACACAAATGAAGAAAATGGTCTCTAAAGGCAGGTAGGTGGTCTTTATAGCAGGTTATTCCCCACCACCACACAATCCATTTAACACGTGCACATCTGGCTGAATCACCGAGTTAGCAGCAGGGGTAGGGTGAGCTGGAGTTGATTAAAAAATAATTTGACTGAAAGTCATTGCTGCCTTAGGCAGCAACAACTTTCATTGCTGCCTAAGGCAGCAACAACTTTCAATCAAATACATTTCAAAATATTTTTAAGAGCATAGATGTCAGAGCACATAACACATATCTTAAATATTTCGGCAGTATTGGAAAGGTTAATCCGTTAATTGGAATTTAATATCGAGTTTGGCAATAAAATCTGACATGGTGATAAATCAATGGACGGTGGGAACAAACCTGTATTTGCCCTATGAAAGTGAAACTACAAATATTTAAGGAGTGAAAACTCTGGCATTTGATACCCTATCAGTTTCATTTTCACAACACAGATATTAGATGCCGACATTAACATTGTGACCAAGTTTGGTGTCAATCCATCAAGAAATAACAAAATGAGCCGCCATTGTTGGTGACGGACAGACAGATGGATGGACAGACAAACAGAAGGTGGATGGGGTTCAGACATACAGAAGGTGGATGGGGTTATTGCTATACGACAGCTGACTGACAAGTAAGCGGAGTTAAGTAAACCAATTTCGGCTTCAAAATCCATCAAATAAAAAAATTGAATATGGCAGCCAAACACGCTAAAATTTGATTGGTTCACAGCGGCCATGTTTTTTACTTATCAGCTTCCCATGAACAAACTTTAATGGCCCTTAGTCCATAATCATATCCCCAAAATTTCAGCCCGATCCGTTCAGTGGTTCTGCAGAATAAGTTTTTTTCACGAAACCTAGGCCATCCAAGATGGCCACCGAACCATTTGGCCAATCAAGTTCCTTTTTAACAAATTTGGTTCAGCTCTTGCCCTATATGATATTTCGTGAGTTTTGAATCGGTCCACTAAACGGTTTCGGAGAAGACGAGTTTTAGCCTTTTCCTAAAATCGGCCAAAATCCAAGATGGCCACCGGCCAAATTGGCCGATCGACTTTGTTTGAACAAACTTGGATCCCTATGCCCTAAGGATACTTCCTGCCAAATATAATTGAAATCGGCCTAGTGGTTCTTGAGAAGAAGTCGTTTAAAGAAAAGTTGATGGACGGACGCCGGACAGATGACGGATGGTCGCCATGGCATAAGCTCACTTGGCCATTCTGGCCAGGTGAGCTAATAATGATAATGGCCATATGAAGGAAACTCGGAGAAGAGTTGGTGTTGGGAACATTGACACATGTTAGGAAAATAAAATTGCATCAAATAGACTTGTGTGACTATTGCTTTGAGTGATTACTTAAGAATAATCATGATTACTCGACTAACCAGCCTGGGTACAAATTACACAGACATAACAACAAAGACATATAAATAATGAGAGCTGCAATGGTATCAGGAAATACTCATTTGTGGGCCAAGGGAAGAAGAATTTTTGAAAATTTATCACTGGAATTCCTGTGACGATGCTCGAGCCAGTCATTCCGGTGACGTATTTAAAAAAAATCTCCTCTTGGCCCCGAAATGGACACAAATTCAAGGAGCAAAATGTAATTTTTCACGATCGTTTGCTTTGAAATATTAATTATCCACGATTATTCGGTTAATTAGTTTGTAATCACATAAATTCATGATTTAAAAGATAATCATGATTTTCGATTTAATCATGTAAATTGGTTTAAATATTTACATATTTATGTGCATTAATTTAAAAAAAGATATAAAATGCCATTTTGAAATTTATGTAAATTTCTCATCAATCATTTGCGACAAAGCTCGGGAGGCTGGTCGACTATAGGTATTTCTTGCTAGTTAACAAACCAGCCGGGATCTAGTTAAGCATAATTAGCGATGCTTTGCCAGTCGACCTTATCAGCGGCTATAATAAAGGACATTCATGCTGGTGAATTGGTGTCTTGTATACACAAGTTTGACTGCAATGCATGCCGCCTCATAGCCACAGCCATGCATGTTACATTCAGTACTAAGATTAAATTAAAATTTATAAGTTAGGCTACGGAACTATACAAACAGACATGTGTTACAAATTCTAATCTACAAATGCAAGAAAACAACACATATTACAATGCATTAGTCTGTAAATGAATGACACTAGCTAAACATGAGAGGGCACAAGGCATCTACTACAACACTGATATCTAATACAACACTGATATGAAGGGTGAGACCTGAAGAATATTTCTAATTTACAAAGCTAACCTGAATGACACTAGCTAAACATGAGAGGGCACAAGGCATCTAATACAACACTGATATGAAGATTCAAGATTCAAGATTCAAGATTATTTATTCAATAATTCCAAGGTAAACGAATTCACAAATCATACCAGGTTGTCTGCCCAAGGCATTGCCTATAGTTATGGTGGACACCTTACACACATATATACAGGTATATATAAATTAGACAAGACAGTACTTACACAAACAATTATAAATTCAGACATTACATTTACTACTTCCTTATTAACCCTTTGGCCCTTGATCCACATCAACAGTGTAAATTTCAAAGAGAAAAATATGTCAATTCACGGGTCAAGAGGAGACCACCCCTTCCCACACCCCCAGCACCCTCCCAACGCCCCCCCCCCCCCAGAGGGTTCAATTATCTTGTCAGTCATTACAGTGGAAAGAAAAACTCCTGGAGTGGGCCTCTCAGTCCGCGAACCAACATATAATACTGTAACAGGGTGTGTGTAAGAATTAGTCACTTGGGTTATTATTATTATTATTATTATTATTATTATTATTATTTAGCGATACATATGGGTAGTAAATAAGGACAAGACAGTTACGTAACAAACAAGCACAGAACATAGTCAAGTTCAATAATATACATGGATGTCTATGATTATAGATACAACAATAAACATTTATATATTTTTGGGGGAGGGTACTTTTACTTATAATGATGATATACTGTTTACAGGATGCTGGCTAATGGGGAGCATCCTTGGACAAGGGAATGGGGATGGAGGGGATGGGTGCTCATTCTCCTGCTCGTCCTGTAGTTTGTTACTATGGTAATTGAAATTATTATTGGATATAATAGCAAGTGGAGTCATCTAGTCATAATTCTAGTAGTAGTAGTAATAGTAGTAGTAGTAGTAGTAGTAGTAGTAGTAGTAGTAGTAGTAGTAGTAGTAGCATTCTTTACCTTATTTTGTAGACGAGTCGGACCATTTTTGAGCTGTACTGCATGAGTTCGATAATACTAGTATGTGTTAATCAAGTGGTTTTTTATTGTTTTCTTGCAGAATTTTGTTGATAGAATTTTCTCACGTGTTTCCTGTTTTATGTTGTTCCATAGTTTAGTGGCTGCAAATGATATTCGGTGTTTTCCTATGTCTGTCCGTGTGTATTGCTCATGTAGTTTATGTCTGCTTCTAGTGTTATGTTGGTGGATGTTAATATTGTTTATAAAGAAGGGGGCTATAGATTTGGGTAAAGTGTCGTGGTGGAAGTTTTTGACAATAGTTAGCATTTGAGATTTTCCTATGTCGGTGAGCTTAAGCAATTTTTCTGCTTTGAACATGTTTTGGCCCTCTGCTGGCCTAGAAAATAGTTTGATGCTTTTTTTTGGAGACTTTGAATTTTGGATATTCTGTTTTTGTAGGTGTTAGTCCAAACAGCGTTGCAGTAAGTGAGGTGCGGGAGGATCAAGGTGTTGTACAGTGTTTTAACCGTGGCCTGTGTCATATATGGTTTTAGTCTTTGGATGACACCTATTCCTCTTGCTACTTTTGCAGTAACTGTTTCGATTTGTTTGGCCCAGGTCAAGTTTTTATCTAAATATACTCCTAGGAACTTTGCATAAGGGGCCTCTTCAATTTCCTTATTGCTAATGTACAATTTTGGAACCTCTTTATTTATTAATTCTCTAGATTTTGAAAATAACATATAGTTTGTTTTATCCACATTTAGTGATAATTTATTTAGTGAAAACCAGTTGGTAATTTCTTCCATTTCCTTTTATTTACATTTTTATATAATGTAGCTATGTCTTCATCAGAGCAAAAGGCATTGGTGTCATCAGCAAATAGTATTAGTGACATATGTTTGCATATGTTAGGCAGATCGTTCATATACAAGAGGAACAGCAGAGGGCCAAGGATGGACCCCTGAGGGACACCGCAAGTTAGTCTCCTATTTTCAGAGCAAGTTGCATTGAACTGCACACATTGCGTTCTGTCACTTAGGTAACTTTCAAACCAGATGAGTGCACTTCCTCGGATTCCATAATACGCAAGTTTTCCCAGTAGGATTTTATGATTGATAGTGTCGAAAGCTTTTGAAAGATCCAAAAAAATGCCTATTATGTGCTTTTTCTTTTCAATTGATTCTATTATTTTTTCTGTCATTTCAATTAGTGCTAGTATTGTTGAATGTTTTTCATGGAATCCGTATTGTGATGTATAGAGGATTGACTTTTTATCTAAGTAGCTGATAAGCCGATTGTACATAAGTCGTTCCATTAATTTGGAGAAAAGTGGAAGTATTGAGACAGGTCTATAGTTTGTGAAATTAGATGAATCCTTTGCTTTGTATATAGGTGTTACTCGTGCTGCTTTTAATTTTGATGGAAATATGCCTTGAGTGAAAGATAAGTTACAGATGTGGTTAAGGGGTATTAGTAGCGCTAATGCGCAGTGTTTGAAAATACTCCACTTGAAACCATCCAAGCCAGCACATTTTGCAGGATTTAGTTTGTTAAGAATGATAGAAATTTCTTCATTTGTGACCGGGTTAGCGAAAAAAGAGGATTGATAGTCGCCTGTGAGATAATCACTATATTTATTAGAGGATGTTGAATTGATTTTATCTGAAAGTGTTGGCCCTATATTAACAAAATAGTCATTGAATCCTGTTGCAATTTCTAAATCATCAGTTATTATCTTGTTATTATAAAGAAATTGTGTTTGTTGCGCTTTGCGAGACCTGAAGAATATTTCTAATTTACAAAGCTAACCTGAATAACACTAGCTAAACATGAGAGGGCACAAGGCATCTAATACAACACTGATATGAAGGGTGAGACCTGAAGAATATTTCTAATTTACAAAGCTAACCTGAATGACACTAGCTAAACATGAGAGGGCACAAGGCATCTAATACAACACTGATATGAAGGGTGAGACCTGAAGAATATTTCTAATTTACAAAGCTAACCTGAATAACACTAGCTAAACATGAGAGGGCACAAGGCATCTAATACAACACTGATATGAAGGGTGAGATCTGAAGAATATTTTTAATTTACAAAGCTAACCGGAATGACACTAGCTAAACATGAGAGGGCGCAAGGCATCTAATACAACACTGCTATGAAGGGTGAGACCTGAAGAATATTTCTAATTTACAAAGCTAACCTGAATGACACTAGCTAAACATAAGAGGGCACAAGGCATCTAATACAACACTGATATGAAGGGTGAGACCTGAAGAATATTTCTAATTTAGAAAGCTAACCTGAATGACACTAGCTAAACATGAGAGGGCACAAGGCATCTAATACAACACTGATATGAAGGGTGAGACCTGAAGAATATTTCTAATTTACAAAGCTAACCTGAATGACACTAGCTAAACATGAGAGGGCACAAGGCATCTAATACAACACTGATATGAAGGGTGAGACCTGAAGAATATTTCTAATTTACAAAGCTAACCTGAATAACACTAGCTAAACATGAGAGGGCACAAGGCATCTAATACAACACTGATATGAAGGGTGAGACCTGAAGAATATTTCTAATTTACAAAGCTAACCTGAATAACACTAGCTAAACATGAGAGGGCACAAGGCATCTAATACAACACTGATATGAAGGGGGAGACCTGAAGAATATTTCTAATTTACAAAGCTAACCTGAATGACACTAGCTAAACATGAGAGGGCACAAGGCATCTAATACAACACTGATATGAAGGGTGAGACATGAAGAATATTTCTAATTTACAAAGCTAACCTGAATGACACTAGCTAAACATGAGAGGGCACAAGGCATCTAATACAACACTGATATGAAGGGTGAGAGCTGAAGAATATTTCTAATTTACAAAGCTAACCTGAATGACACCAGCTAAACATGAGAGGGCACAATGCATCTAATACAACACTGATATGAAGGGTGAGACCTGAAGAACATCAGAGGGCACAAGGCATCTAATACAGCACTGATATGAAGGGTGAGACCTGAAGAACATGAGAGGGCACAAGGCATCTAATACAACACTGATATGAAGGGTGAGACCTGAAGAACATGAGAGGGCACAAGGCATCTAATACAACACTGATATGAAGGGTGAGACCTGAAGAACATCAGAGGGCACAAGGCATCTAATACAGCACTGATATGAAGGGTGAGACCTGAAGAACATCAGAGGGCACAAGGCATCTAATACAGCACTGATATGAAGGGTGAGACCTGAAGAACATGAGAGGGCACAAGGCATCTAATACAGCACTGATATGAAGGGTGAGACCTGAAGAACATGAGAGGGCACAAGGCATCTAATACAACACTGATATGAAGGGTGAGACCTGAAGAACATGAGAGGGCACAAGGCATCTAATACAACACTGATATGAAGGGTGAGACCTGAAGAACATGAGAGGGCACAAGGCATCTAATACAGCACTGATATGAAGGGTGAGACCTGAAGAACATCAGAGGGCACAAGGCATCTAATACAGCACTGATATGAAGGGTGAGACCTGAAGAATATTTCTAATTTACAAAGCTAACCTGTTAATCCTTTAACACTCATATCAGCAAAAAACGGCTTCTAGAGTGGTTTTGATAAATATCCATTTGCAGACTAAGAGAAGACCATTTTTGAAAACTTACCACTGGAATGACTGGCTCGATAACCATGCCAGTCATTCCAGGTGGTAAATTTTCAAAAATAGTCTTCTCTTGGTCTGATAATCAAATCTGGTCAAGAACATTCAAATTGTCTCATAGAAAGAATTCCTTTGTAAGACTTTACTTCTGCAATGACTGACTAAAACAAAAAGTTTCTCTCGGCTTGCAAATGGACATTGTCCATAACGACTACAGAAGGAATTTTTAATTGACTTGACCATCAGAAGGTTAATAACAATTGTTAGATTCAAGTTGACTTGACCATCAGAAGGTTAATAACAATTGCTAGATTCAAGTTGACTTGACCATCAGAAGGTTAATAACAATTGTTAGATTCAAGTTGACTTGACCATCAGAAGGTTAATAAAAATTGTTAGATTCAAGTTGACTTGACCATCAGAAGGTTAATAACAATTGCTAGATTCAAGTTGACTTGACCATCAGAAGGTTAATAACAATTGTTAGATTCAAGTTGACTTGACCATCAGAAGGTTAATAAAAATTGTTAGATTCAAGTTGACTTGCCCATCAGAAGGTTAATAACAATTGTTAGATTCAAGTTCACTTGACCATCAGAAGGTTAATAACAATTGTTAGATTCAAGTTGACTTGACCATCAGAAGGTTAATAAAAATTGTTAGATTCAAGTGGACTTGAACATAGTAGGTTAATAACAATTGTTAGATTCAAGTTGACTTGACCATCAGAAGATTAATAACAATTGCTAGATTCAAGTTGACTTGACCATCAGAAGGGTAAACACAATTGTTAGATTCAAGTTGACTTGACCATCAGAAGATTAATAACAATTGTTAGATTCAAGTTGACTTGACCATAGAAGGTTAATAACAATTGTTAGATTCAAGTTGACTTGACCATCAGAAAGTTAATAACAATTGTTTGATTCAAGTTGACTTGACCATCAGAAGATTAATAACAATTGCTAGATTCAAGTTGACTTGACCATCAGAAAATTAATAACAATTGTTAGATTCAAGTTGACTTGACCATCAGAAGGTTAATAACAATTGCTAGATTCAAGTTGACTTGACCATCAGAAGATTAATAACATTTGTTAGATTCAAGTTGACTTGACCATCAGAAGGTTAATAACAATTGCTAGATTCAAGTTGACTTGACCATCAGAAGATTAATAACAATTGTTAGATTCAAGTTGACTTGACCATCAGAAGGTCAATAACAATAGCTAGATTCAAGTTGACTTGACCATCAGAAGGTTAATAACAATTGCTAGATTCAAGTTGACTTGACCATCAGAAGGTTAATAACAATTGTTAGATTCAAGTTGACTTGACCATCAGAAGATTAATAACAATTGCTAGATTCAAGTTGACTTGACCATCAGAAGATTAATAACAATTGTTAGATTCAAGTTGACTTGACCATCAGAAGGTTAATAACAATTGTTAGATTCAAGTTGACTTGACCATCAGATGGTTAATAACAATTGCTAGATTCAAGTTGACTTGACCATTAGAAGATTAATAACAATTGTTAGATTCAAGTTGACTTGACCATCAGAAGGTTAATAACAATTGCTAGATTCAAGTTGACTTGACCAGCATAAGATTAATAACAATTGCTAGATTCAAGTTGACTTGACCATCAGAAGGGTAAACACAATTGTTAGATTCAAGTTGACTTGACCATCAGAAGATTAATAACAATTGTTAGATTCAAGTTGACTTGACCATAGAAGGTTAATAACAATTGTTAGATTCAAGTTGACTTGACCATCAGAAAGTTAATAACAATTGTTTGATTCAAGTTGACTTGACCATCAGAAGATTAATAACAATTGCTAGATTCAAGTTGACTTGACCATCAGAAAATTAATAACAATTGTTAGATTCAAGTTGACTTGACCATCAGAAGGTTAATAACAATTGCTAGATTCAAGTTGACTTGACCATCAGAAGATTAATAACATTTGTTAGATTCAAGTTGACTTGACCATCAGAAGGTTAATAACAATTGCTAGATTCAAGTTGACTTGACCATCAGAAGATTAATAACAATTGTTAGATTCAAGTTGACTTGACCATCAGAAGGTCAATAACAATAGCTAGATTCAAGTTGACTTGACCATCAGAAGGTTAATAACAATTGCTAGATTCAAGTTGACTTGACCATCAGAAGGTTAATAACAATTGTTAGATTCAAGTTGACTTGACCATCAGAAGATTAATAACAATTGCTAGATTCAAGTTGACTTGACCATCAGAAGATTAATAACAATTGTTAGATTCAAGTTGACTTGACCATCAGAAGGTTAATAACAATTGTTAGATTCAAGTTGACTTGACCATCAGATGGTTAATAACAATTGCTAGATTCAAGTTGACTTGACCTTAGAAGATTAATAACAATTGTTAGATTCAAGTTGACTTGACCATCAGAAGGTTAATAACAATTGCTAGATTCAAGTTGACTTGACCAGCATAAGATTAATAACAATTGCTAGATTCAAGTTGACTTGACCATCAGAAGGCTAATAACAATTGCTAGATTCAAGTTGACTTGACCATCAGAAGGCTAATAACAATTGCTAGATTCAAGTTGTCAGTTCTGGTCGTCATGCAATAATGATAAGCGCAGAATTTAACCCTTTCACTGACAAATCCCGGAAAAGGTATAATATTTACAAATGCAAAACTTACTCTGTTGAATATTTTGAAATGAATTTCACTGGAAGACATTGTTACCTTAGGCAGCAATGGCTTCCTGTCAAATTAATTTCACAATATTCAACATTTTCTGTATGGTAGAGATGAAAATGAGATACGGGGAATTTATCGCTGAAAGGGTTAATCTTTACACATTTTAAGACTAACTTTTAAGCCATCTACAGAATACTCCATTGAAAAGATACCTAGGAATGAGTTAACAGCGTGGCACTACTTAATAGACAAAATGTAGATAATATCGGCTACTATAACGGTGTACAATCCTATTTTGAAACTAATTTCTCCGGATGCTGTTGTCATACTATTGTTGTCTATGTCAGCCTTATGTTCCAGTCAAATCAGTTTCAAAATATTCAGAGCTTTTCTGTATAGTTAGGTGTCTTTAAATTGAGACACTGGAATTTCAAAGGACAAATGCAAAGTTAACTTCATTTGTTATATATTGATCCAATATGGCACACCAAAGATTCATGAAACTTTAACAAGAAAATAAACATTTTACAACAAATAGCAGAGATTATTACATTACAGCCAGAAGAGTTAATATTTCATTACCTGACATTCAGCAAACATTGATATATCATTACCTTCGTCATGCAAGGGGAAGACGGGAAGATCGTACCGTATGTGTTATTTTTTGTGTTAAAATTAAAAAATTTGAACTATTAATAGATCCAGATTATGATCTGGGTCTTTTTCTGGATCACATCCAAAGTGTGGGAAAACCTCTTTCACTGTAAGATCCTTTGTTGTGTTAGAATTTGGGATTGATCGGATCAGTAGATTTTGAGAAACACCTCCGGACACACAGGCAGACCCGAATGCAATACCCTCCTCCCTTACAGCTTGCACGTGCGATGGTAATCACACCAGCTCAGGACACACAGGCAAAAAATTTTAAATACCACTAACTAGCTAATGAAATGGTTGCATTTCTACCATGTGGAAAGTGTTCATGGATTCTAAAAAGTGTTATTGAACTTCATAAACCATATTACACCACTGTGGTCTATGACATCATTTGTAGACGTCATGTCAAGAACTTATTATCTCATGTAAACAATATGTCATAATAGTTTTATGTCACTGCATTACATCATTAATGATGACTAACTTGTATCATTTGTGTTGTACATTTAGTACATTTAGTAAACTCAATAAACATGTTGCATCGTTTATTTTATCATTTTTTCCAATATATAGCCTAGGTGTATAAGAAATAGGTCATTTAACATTTCCGAGTACAATATGGATTTTGTATTGTACTCATCCATGTTGCGTTTAAAATACTGATTTTTAAACACAATGTGGACTCGTACAATAAAAATCCATATTGTACTCAGAAATGTTAAATACCACTAACATAGTCTACAGGGGTATTCATGGGTACATCTGACTTGAAACTCCTCTCAGGATAAGTTCATAAACATCTAGCCAGGTTTATGTACCATAGAAAACACGGACACAAAATAGGCTATCTAAGTCTGATGATGAGGGCAGGGTGGGCCAACAGCTTTTGGTGTTGACATTATTATGTTCCGTTTATTTACTGGCCACATAGTCTGAGCGTGATCTCAAGTCAAATGTCCTAAATACAAGTTGGATGTACAGACAGATGGTCTCACAGATGGGCTGCCTGGATAGGCGATTGCAATATCCCCTACAGTTTTTTTTGATGTGTGGGGATAACCAGCGTCAAATTGTTGGATATTTTAAAATTATTTTGTCTAAGGCAGCAGCAGCTTCAAGACAAATAAAATTAAAAATTTTCAACCTATCGCCATCATTTGTTAAGGATTTAAAATTTGTTTTGCTTAGTAGAGTAAATATTTTTTGATTATTGATATATCAAGCAATCACTTGTCACTACAAGAAAACACAAAGCACTAAGATAATACAGAGCATTAAGATAATATACAAAACACTAAGAAATTACACCAAGCACTAAGAGAAGCGCAAAGCAATTACACCAAGCACTAAAACAGTATGAAGTACTAAGAAAGTATATCAAAAACTAAGCTACAGAGTATTAGTAATGTAGAAGAATCATCAGTTCATGTATTACTAAGTCTGTGTGCTGGTAATACCTCATGCTTGGGGCGTTTACTAAGTGGTGACTCATCGCTTGCACTCATCTCATCTGGTGACCGTTTGATGCTTACACGCCTTCCGGAACGAGTAATCACCGGAGGCGACTTCAAAGATGGGGTGCCAGTTGATCTTCGTACCTTAAATATTATTTTATAGTACAAATTTATTTTAAAAGATAATCACCAATGCAAATCCCCATGCTTTTGTCAATTTTGTGGGTGGGGATGTTGGAGTGTAATGTAAATGTTGCTTCACAATCCATAATCATATAAGTAACTCACATGGTAAATTTGGTCAAGTTTGACGTTATATGGTCTATGTACAGTGTCTACAAGAGATTCCAATCAAACTAATTTCAAAATATTTAACATATTTCCTGTGTAGTTGAAATTTATACGCTGGCAATTCAAGTATTAACTTATATTACACATGCGCACAATGTTTCAATATATATATGTCATGACTGTTGGTCTGCTGAATTTCTGCAGATTACGTTTTCCATAGGGTTTAATTCTCGATATGCTGAATATTTTGAAAACAATTTGATTGTTAGTCAATTTGTTTTCAAAATATTTAGCATTTTCAGAGTTATTGCCCATGGAAATTATTGTCTGGTGGCTTGCAGCAGTCAGACAGTTAATTTCAAAATTGTCTAAGCCTTTAATGATGAAACCGGCCAAACCCCGCCTCAGCAGTGATCTTGACATGCCGGCCAAACCCAGCATCAGCAATGATCTTGACATGCCGGCCAAACCCAGCCTCAGCAGTGATCTTGACATGCCGGCCAAACCCAGCCTCAGCAGTGATCTTGACATGCCGGCCAAACCCAGCCTCAGCAGTGATCTTGACATGCCGGCCAAACCCAACCTCAGCAGTGATCTTGACATGCCGGCCAAACCCAGCATCAGCAGTGATCTTGACATGCCGGCCAAACCCCGCCTCAGCAGTGATCTTGACATGCCGGCCAAACCCCGCCTCAGCAGTGATCTTGACATGCCGGCCGAACCCAGCATCAGCAGTGATCTTGACATGCCAGCCAAACCCAGCATCAGCAGTGATCTTGACATGCCGGCCAAACCCAGCATCAGCAGTGATCTTGACATGCCAGCCAAACCCAGCATCAGCAGTGATCTTGACATGCCGGCCAAACCCAGCATCAGCAGTGATCTTGACATGCCAGCCAAACCCAGCATCAGCAGTGATCTTGACATGCTGGCCAAACCCTGCCTCAGCAGTGATCTTGACATGCCGGCCAAACCCCGCCTCAGCAGTAATCTTGACATGCCGGCCAAACCCAGCATCAGCAGTGATCTTGACATGCCGGCCAAACCCAGCATCAGCAGTGATCTTGACATGCCGGCCAAACCCAGCATCAGCAGTGAACTTGACATGCCGGCCAAACCCAGCATCAGCAGTGATCTTGACGTCGGCCAAACCCAGCAGCAGCAGTGATCTTGACATGCCGGCCAAACTCAGCATCAGCAGTGATCTTGACATGCCGGCCAAACCCAGCATCAGCAGTGATCTTGACATGCCGGCCAAACCACATCTCAGCAGTGATCTTGACATGCCGGCCAAACCCCGCCTCAGCAGTGATCTTGACATGCCAGCCAAACCACGCCTCAGCAGTGATTTTGACATGCCGGCCAAACCCCGCCTCAGCAGTCATCTTGACATGCCGGCCAAACCCCGCCTCAGCAGTGATCTTGACATGCCGGCCAAACCCCGCCTCAGCAGTGATCTTGACATGCCAGCCAAACCACGCCTCAGCAGTGATTTTGACATGCCGGCCAAACCCCGCCTCAGCAGTCATCTTGACATACCGGCCAAACCCCGCCTCAGCAGTGATCTTGACATGCCGGCCAAACCCCGCCTCAGCAGTGATCTTGACATGCCAGCCAAACCACGCCTCAGCAGTGATTTTGACATGCCGGCCAAACCCCGCCTCAGCAGTGATCTTGACATGCTGGCCAAACCCCGCCTCAGCAGTGATCTTGACATGCCGGCCAAACCCCACCTCAGCAGTGATCTTGACATGCCGGCCAAACCCCGCCTCAGCAGTGATCTTGACATGCCGACCAAACCCCGCCTCAGCAGTGATCTTGACATGCCAGCCAAACCACGCCTCAGCAGTGATTTTGACATATCAGCCAAACCATGCCTCAGCACTGATCTTGACATGCTGGCCAAACCCCACCTCAGCAGTGATCTTGACATGCCGGCCAAACCCAGCATCAGCAGTGATCTTGACATGTCGGCCAAACCCCGCCTCAGCAGTGATCTTGACATGCCGGCCAAACCCCTCCTCAGCAGTGATTTTGACATATCAGCCAAACCCCACCTCAGCAGTCATCTTGACATGCCAGCCAAACCGCGCCTCAGCAGTGATTTTGACATGTCGGCTAAACCTAGCCTCTGTAGTGATTTTGACATGCTGGTCAAACCCCGCCTCAGCAGTGATTTTGACATGTAGGCCAAACCCAAACTCAGCAGTGATCTTGACACGCTGGCCAAACCCCAACTCAGCAGTGATCTTGACATGCCGGCCAAACCCAAACTCAGCAGTGATCTTGACATGTCGGCCAAACCCAAACTCAGCAGTGATCTTGACATGCCGCCCAAACCCAACCTCAGCAGTGATCTTGACACGCCGGCTAAACCCAAACTCAGCAGTGATCTTGACATGCCGGCGAAACCCAGCATCAGCAGTGATCTTGACACGTCGGCCAAACCCAACCTCAGCAGTGATCTTGACATGCCGCCCCAAAACCCAACCTCAGCAGTGATCTTGACATGTCGGCCAAACCCAAACTCAGCAGTGATCTTGACATGTCGGCCAAACCCAACCTCAGCAGTGATCTTGACATGTCGGCCAAACCCAACCTCAGCAGTGATCTTGACACGCCGCCCAAACCCAACCTCAGCAGTGATCTTGACATGTCGGCCAAACCCAACCTCAGCAGTGATCTTGACATGTCGGCCAAACCCAAACTCAGCAGTGATCTTGACATGTCGGCCAAACCCAACCTCAGCAGTGATCTTGACATGTCAGCCAAACCCAACCTCAGCAGTGATCTTGACATGCCGCCCAAACCCACTCAGCAGTGATCTTGACATGTCGGCCAAACCCAAACACAGCAGCGATCTTGACACGCCGCCCAAACCCAACCTCAGCAGTGATCTTGACATGTCGGCCAAACTCAACCTCAGCAGTGATCTTGACATGCCGCCCAAACCCAACCTCAGCAGTGATCTTGACACGCCGCCCAAACCCAACCTCAGCAGTGATCTTGACATGCTGGCCAAACCCAACCTCAGCAGTGATATTGACATGTCGGCCAAACCCAACCTCAGCAGTGATCTTGACATGCCGCCCAAACCCACTCAGCAGTGATCTTGACATGTCGGCCAAACCCAACCTCAGCAGTGATCTTGACACGCCGCCCAAACCCAACCCCAGCAGTGATCTTGATGAATGCCCATTTACAGACCTAGAGAGGACCTTTTTTGAAAATGTACCACTAGAATGATTGGCCTCGATAATCAAGCTAGTCATTCTAGTGGTGAATTTTCAAAAAGAGTCCTCTCTTGGCCTGTAAATTGACATTGACTGCGTAAATAACAAAATTTGACCATTAAATGATTAATAAACATCATTTGGAAATCACCAAAGCTTGTTTAAGATTATTTTTACTAAATGTGAAAATTAACTCACTTGCCTTTTGTACTGAGCACTGCATTACTCAGTACATTAACATGATAACTGGCATCCATCTTGAAGATTGTAAAAGCTCTACAGAGGTACATGGTAACAGCTGTTATCAAGGTCAGTAGCTTTACACTGGACACAAGTATTCACTTATAATCACGTATATAAAGCTTAACTTTCTAGTTGAGCAAGATATGTGTTTCCTAGCGAATGATCAAGAAAGTCAAAATTTCTGCTCAATGACTGTCCAGTTGCAGGACAAATGTACACTATTCTTGAAACTTTATCACTGGAATGACTGGCTCGATAATCGAGCCAGTCATTCCAGTGATAAAGTTTCAAGAATAGTCTTCACTTGGCCTATAACTGGACGTTCTTCAAGACCATTGCAGAAGCAACTTACGGTCAGCTTGCACCTTAAAATGTTCAGAGACTCTATTTAAAAGTACTACCTTTGTGAGTGGGCTGAACTTCTTGACCAGTGGGAAAGCCTTCCGTTTGATATTATTCACAACCGTTTGCTGCGTGGATTTTGGAGTCTTCCTTTCTGCAGATGAAGGTAGTGACTGTTCTGTGGATGATGGCAGCGACTTTTCCGCTGAAGCCTGTGGTGACTTACTGCATGTTACACGCTTTCCTTCAAAGCTCTGCTCCGGACTGCTAGGCAGTGACATCTGACTACATTCATCTTCGGTTGTCACTTCTGATTTTACTGCAAATTTGGCAAGCTGTGCGATACCTTTCAGCATGCGTGGCTGTCAATGAAAATAGCCTAGACTAATACTAGATATTAAACCCTTAAGACTCAAGCCAGTCAAAACCGGTTTCTGCACCGATCTTGAGAAATTTGCAGATAAAGAGAAGACTATTTACCACAGAAATGATTGACTCGATAACGAAGCCAGTCATTCCTGTGGCAAAATTAAAAAAGTAATCTTCCCTTGGTCTGCAAGGAGAAATTTTCTACAAGAAAATTTAAATTTGCTTGAGCAAATCTAAGGATTAAAGGGTAAAGTACTGATGATAGGACTAGAATTAAAACATACATTTATTTATAACATTGAAACCAGTCATATAATTTCCAATGTTGTTGGTCCCCATCCCGGGATTATACACAAAAAAGAGAATTATCTCCGGAATGTCAATGCGGATGTAGCCAGTGACCATAAGTTAGTGCTGAAGGTGTCCGAAAGTTACATGCAAACAAATTTGACATCTTGGAGAGGTAACTGATTTTCTGCTTATTATATTCATGTAATGTTCTCCATAAAGACATACTCAGCTTACCTGCTTCGCGAGCATGTGTGGAAACAATTTATATGATCACATATATACCCAGTTATGAGGGTCCTTTTGTGAGTATATACTCTTAAAATGCAACTTGTCACTCAGAAAAGTTGTGGCACTTGATTCCCGGGGACCCCCAAACATCTTGTGTTGAACTAAATATGAATCAGTTTTATAGGTTTTTGTGCAAAAATACTCACAAAATCTAGCATCTGACTCCCATAATTCAAAGCTGTGAGTGCACGGTACCTTCTAATATTAGCATGGATGATAAAAATTGCCTTGGAACCCCAGATTCAGGCTGAGACTCCCAGATTTCATTATGTGGGATCTCTGGCTCCTCCAAAATTTAGATGCCATGGGAGATGCTGAAGCATTCACATCAGTGAAAGAGTAACCAATATATCATTACCAGATTGAGCAGATTGACCTCTAGCGACAGATTAACCCTTTCATGGTTACATTTGGTACAGAAAATCCAAATATTTGCTTATTGCCCAAGAGAAGACTATTTTTGAAAACATACCACTGGAATGACTGGCCCGATATGGCTCGGTTATCGAGCCAGGCATTCCAGTGGTAAATTTTCAAATATAGTCTTCTCTTGGCCTGCAAATGGACAGTCCTCATAAGCACTACTGAGGTCGGTTTTGAACAGCTTCATCATGAAAGGGATAACTGATTGACCTCCAGAAATAAAGAATGGAATATTGGAATTCATCTGTGAGCGTAATGTCTCTACCCGTAGTCATTCTATGGATTCATCAGTAATGGACTTGAAATGTAGACATTGGTATAATATTTAAACAATGAAGGCGATTCACTTTGAACCATGTCACACCAATCTCTAGCTAAGCTCCGCCCACTTTTAACCCGTGTTGGGATTGATTTGAAACTTTGAGACCTGAATTCCCAGAATCTAAATTTCAAGGTAACTATGCAGGTAAGCTGTTGAATATTTAAAAATAATCTGGCAGAAACAGCTCCTCAATGAAATTAGTTTCAAAATATTCAACAATGTTTATTAATTGTAAATTTATTAAAGATACAATTTGTACACTAGTAACTGGCTTTTTGATTCTCTTAACGGAGCTATATACCCGAGCTCACTAGTGATGTAATTGACTATGACACTTAATACTTGAGTGACAAATACGATCCCTCCATTAACCTTTAACCTTTCACTTGTCCATTGCAGCAAGCAAGATAGCTCAGAATTCATTTTCATGTTACATGCTTTCCTTATCTGGCAGATGTGGCAATGAGTCATTACCCATAAAGAACCCACACCCATTAAACTATACCCTACCATCAGTTTACCTTGAGCTGTCCCTGTTTTCCTTGCTGACAGCACTTGGGACACTCCCAACTATTGGGTAGATCGTCATTTATATGGCCTAACTTATCAAGCTCTGGCTTCTTCTTATACATGCATTCTGGATGAACAATCTCCCAGCAGATTCCACACTCCATAAGAAGACTGATCATCTCCTCCGGTTCATCTTCTGATGGGACAAGCTTATCAGTGTCACAGATCAGGCAATCAGCAGTGGTAGGCAATGAGGGCTATAGATAAAATAAACACCAGTGAATTATAATTGACACATAAATATGCACAATACATAAACAGGATGATAATAACGATGCAGTCAATTTAAACAAAACCAGAATAAAAGGTTTTTAGCCTGACGCTTGGTTTCAAATGTGAGACCAAACGTCTGAATGATCTGGACTCATTTTTCTGTCCTTTATATACCCTCCTCTGGGTTAACCTGTGGATTAGGTGGTTCTTGACCAAATATGGGCAATAGGATGGGGACTAACCGGTTCCCTTGCCTGAAATCTTTACCGGTTCTGTGAAAATTATTTTGGTTTTAATTTTTACCGGTTCAGTTTTTTGGTGGTATAGTTGAATATTTGCTGCTTCCAGAAGTTTTTATCGGTTGGGATTGGTTTTGTCGGTTATGTTTTTTTTCCGGTTGTGGGTTATTTTGTCGGTTTTGACAAAAACTTTTTTGACATTTTTTGGCATCAAATTTTTACCGGTTTTGAGCGTTTTTGCTTTTGGCAGCAGATAGTTTTTGCAGCCTTGATTACTATGACGTAATGTTTTGCCCATTTTTCGGCCTTTGAGGTACAATGGGTCAAGAAAATCTGGGGTGGGGATAGTCCCGTCCATTGGTGTAGTTCTTTGGGTTTTGGATGGTGGGTATTGATCATAGTGTCGTCATCACTCTAATTGATTCAGACTTTATGGCATTTCGTTCCTTGTGCGGAACTCATCAGAGGCGCAGTTTCTGCTACTTTTATGAGCTGAGTTTTGGTTTAAAATATGTATATATATATGTATATATAGATGAATGAATAAAAAAGACAGACCAACGTGGTAAGTATATCTCTTGTTGTTATTTACTAGTACGCTTTTTGCATGGTGAGTTGAGCATGTGTGAACACATTGTTGGATAGACAGTGTGATAATAAATCTGATTGGTGAACATATCAGAATAGTACAGTCAAGTAGAAAAAATTGTGTGATATATGTGAAGTGGTTGGTAGAGACTGACTTTTTAAACAGGGTTGTCTGTGGACCACCACTCAGGGTGGAGACACATCTCCCTCATCATGGCTAGAATTCTGGCCCATGTCTGGTTCGGCGCTCTTCTGTTCTCGCTCTCTATTTGGATGTGACAGGGGAGACAGTTGAGACTAAACCTGTGCGTAGGGCATAGGTTTGTGATTATGGCGCATGCTGCGCTAATGTCGCCGTTCCTCCTTCTCATGTCAGCAAGTGATACATATTGCGTCTGCTAGATTTTGTTCCGGACTTTTGATATTAGAAAGAATGCTGGAATAGCTAAGTAGGGAATGGCTCCCGAAAAGTCTTAGATATTCTTCACTAATGCTTGCTGAGACTCCAGGGCATGGGTCTTCTGTGATTCCTGGGGGTGAGCTCGTACTTTATTGCTGGTATTACTGGACTGACGGGTGATACCTCCATGTTGTCAGGTAGTGAGTCTGACACAAAAAGTTCTTGGAAGACTTTTTTAATGGAAATAGTAATAGTTTTGTCTGTGTTTGCGGGCGGTTGTGCCAATGCAGTAACTTATTCCATTGGTTTTATTGGAATACACAGGGGAAATAGGGATTTCTGGATCCCTGTACCGTTGGTTGTTTAGCAACCAACGGCTGAACTGATTCTGTGCGTTGTTCGCTGCATATTTTCGAAGGAACTGTCATATAACACAATTTTGAAAGGATACTGTCCATTGCCTCATGATCTTTTTCGGTACAAAGTTCTGGTAGGTTAATATGGTTATTATCTGAATCCTTTTTTGGAATTTTATACCCTTCCGGGTATGTCCCCATGGATTGTTGGATTGACGCCGGCGGGATACACTTATTTTTCGTTTTCTTACTGATTCTCTGTGGAGGTTTAGTCATAGATGTTGCGTCAGCGTGGTTTCGTTAATGGTCTGCCCAGGTCCACGATTTTTACTCCTTCGATGATCTTGGCTGTGGATAGGAGCTCTTGGATTTCTGAGTCTGGGATCGAGTGTCTTTTCAAATGGGTCCTCATATACTCAGTTCGTTTTATAGTCAATAGACACCAGTCGCACGTCCAGGCAATTAGATCCGTGTGTTTGTTTTTGTGTGTCTAGTTAAACTGTTTCTATGCGTAAATACTGCATCATATTTGTCACAGTAGTAGGATACCATTTTTCATAGAACTAGCATAGAAAAGATGCTTAGTGATGACAATGGGTGTGATGTCATTATTTATGATGTGGGCAACGAAAATGGTGACGTCATTAAAAGATGTGTGGTTTATGAAATCTGACTTAAAAGATGAGTTTGGGGGGGGGACACCTTTGACGTAAAGAAGGGTAATAACGACATTCTAGACAGTTTCGCCTGTGGTGGGCGTGTTGGTCCAGGGAATGGGTGTCCTTTATCCTGCTAGGTTAATGCCTATAGGCTCCATTGTTTGGAGCTGGTGTATCCAGTGACATTCTTTCTTTCTCCTCCATGGTGTGGAGTTTTCGTCGTCCGGGTCCGATGTGAGGACCTGGATAATTCTGAACTGCATGTCAGCTCTTGTATGCCAAGGTCTGTTGAAATGTCTGGATACTGGAGTGTCGTATCTCTCGCTTTTGTAGAGATTTGATATTGATCATAGATGTTCTTGGATTCTGATCTTAAATGTGCGCAGGAATTCCCCACCATATCGTGTGTTGCATCTTCCGCATGTAAGGAGATAGACAATGTTTCTGGTCTGGCAATTGCCTATGATCTTGGCCCTATAAGAAAGGCTGGTATGTGAGCTGGAGAAGTATCTGTTTTTCTGCATTCTTTGGCAGATATTGCAGTTTCTTGTTTTGCATGCTAGGAAGGGATTTCTATGTTGTACATGGGTGTTTTCAGATGGTAGTTTGGCTCTGACGATCATGTCTTTGATTGTCTTATTTCTTCTGTAGCCGAAAAGTGGGGGAATCTGGGAAAGCTATTCTGCATTTGTTGCTAGCTTGCAAGATCGGCCAGTATTTCTTGATGTTTTAAAAAAAGAAAATTCTGGTCCGAGTGAATTCACAAACGAAGATTGGCCTTTGCTGTGAATTTGGGTTAGTTTTTGGCGGTGGATGAAGAATTTGTTGTCTGTCTTGTGACCTAGCTTTCGCTCTAGCCTCGTTGAGGATGTTGATAGGATATCCTCTTGCTTCAAAGTATCGTTGTAGGCGGATGCTATTCTTGTCGTAATCTTGTAGAAGGGTGCAGATGAGTCTCAGTCTGAGGAACTGTCCGTATGGGGACGCGTCCTTACAGGTTGAGGGGTGTGCCGATTCGTAGTGCAAGTATCCGTGTGTGTCTGTTGGTTTTGTATAGAGATTGAAAATAAGGGTGTGCTCTTGTGTTTGTTTGACCATGGTGTCCAGAAAAGAAACCTGTGTTTCTGATGATTCCATAGTGCACTTGATACTGTGGTGAGCTCCGTTCATGTACGTGATGAATTCGTCTAAATCTGTTTTGCTGTGTTCCCATATCATAACGATGTCGTCTATATATCTGACATAAAGTGCCGGCTGGTAAGGTGCTGTGTGTAGCAGTCTCTTCTAGGTCAGCCCTGAAGATGCATGCGAAAGTGCATGCTGCTTTACTGCCCATGGCGGTTCCTCCTATCTGGAGGTAATGGTCACCATTGAACTCGAAGTTGGTGCATTCCAGGACAAGTTTGAGCAGGTTAAGGAGTCTTCTGATGGAGAGATCGCCAGGCACTCCGTGTTTGTTACAGAATCTGGCCACTGCTCTAAGCCCTTCATTGTTGGCAATGTTGATGTACAGAGAGGTAACATCCATTGTCACTAGAATAGTGTCTGTTTTTGTTGTGCCAAATGTTTCTATTTGGTTAATGAAATCTGTGGTGTCTTTCACATAAGATTTGATTTGGAAACATGAACTTCGATGTGTTCATCCACGAAACTGCTGATGAGTTCAGTTGGGCAGCCTATAGCGCCGATGAGTGTCTGCTAGTTGCCGGTGTGCTTCTGCTATGTAGTCCTCTTTGTTTTGGACTACTGTGGCCTGCCCCTTATCAGCTTTTTTAATCACTATAGTGATGATTTTTTAGTTGAACAAGTGCTTCTTGTTCCATAGTGCGAAGATTAGTTTTCTGGGTTCTATGGTGGGTATGATTACTGTATTCATACCTGATTGCTTTGAAAAACGCCTCAAAAGGTGCATCCAGGATGGGAGGTGGCTTTGAGGTTTTTTGGGGGGCAAATTTTCTAGCTATGGTGTTCTGGAAGAGTGGTGGAGCCGGCACCAGGGGAGGTATTGTTGTGCCGGTTTCTGCTTGTAGGAGTGCGTGTGGGGTGTGTGAACTTGGGGTGAAGAAATGTTTGAGACGCATTCGTCTGAAAAAAGCCTGTAGGTCGGTATACAGACTGCCCATGTTTGGTTCTAAGACCGAGACAATACATAAACATACAGGCAAATACATGTAGACACTTGTTTGCATTCATGAACGCTCACTCTATCACATGCATGCATGCACACACACAGATTGGTTTCATAGATATGGTCAAGAACTGGAATAGAATTAGATAATAAGTACACAAAGATATAAAAATACACTAAGATTCATAAAGTAATCCTAATGTTAAAACTTACTGCCATACATTGCCGGCTAATACAGGACTGCTTCATGCGACCTGGGCCACCATTTTTACGCATATCTTTACAGAAATTGCACTCTCCACAGTCATCCCGGCAGCAAGCTTCACACCGCTTACATCGAGTTCTGCGACGACGGATAGCAGATGGTGTAGATGGTGCAGGCTTTTCACCCTTTACGTGTTTTATGCCGCTGCTGACCAGAGGACGAACCTTCTTCACTCTCTGAGGAACAAACACAAACACATTGGTATATCCGAATGTTCATGTCAAAGATGGTGGGCCGTTCACCTGTTAATGCTCAAAATGGGCCAAGAGAATAACAATGCTTGCTTATTAAATGTCAATCTAAAACACACACACACACCCCACACCCACATATTCCCTATGATAAGAAAACTCTACATAGAGACCACCTGCCTTCAGTGACAAGTTTTGATGGTCTCTATAGCTGTCTGGTCTCTATGCCTATCAAGACAGCACGATTATGCTAATCCATCTTATAGCAACATGCTCGTGACAATAAACACCAAGTAGGTCTGTGATTACATAAAGGGAACAGAATGCCAGATGTTGTATGGAAATGCACACTAAAGAGGTTACAAATAATTAACCCTTTCCCTCCTGAAACTTACATGTCTCAATTTGATACCAGCCATACAGGCAATCTGTTGGATAAGTTGAAACTAATTGTAATTGTAAATGAAGCTGTCTATAACTTAGGCAATAACAGGTCAGTTAAATCAGTTTCAAATTATTCAACAGAATATTCCTAAATATCAAACAGATTTTGACGATTCCAGTCTGTAAGGTGAAATGGTCATCCTTGTTTTGTTACATATGTGGCCGAGAGGATTTCTATTCCCACTGGACATGACTGGACATGTTAGTCTATCACAGTACTACTATTTTCTACATTGGTACAGATTTCTACACCTGGGTTGAGAAAGGCAATGAGGAGTGACAGAATGTACCCAAGTTTTCAATGGTTGCATGACAGACAGTTTAACCCATTAAACACGTGATCCTGGGTCTGAAAAAGATAAATTACTGGCACACCTTAACACATGCATGGCTGCAAACTACAAATCTTACCTTAGGTGGAGTTACTGGCCATGTCAAGATAGGTTTACCAGTTACAGCAAGCTTAGGATCATCATCTTTATGCTTCTTTAACAGTAGCTGTTATAAAAATAACATGTGCACATCAGACAAATAACTACAATAAGGACAACAGCGGCCGATAGAACACAAACCTCCACCACCATACAGATTTGACAATGATCTTGATAAAGCTACAGATCTGCCCGAATTTTTATGAGGTGTCGTGATGGAGATTGGGTGAGTGATTAAGGGCAGTAACGATGAGATAGCAGATCCGAGGTATTGACTAGATCTGTGGAATTTCATGCAAGTTTAACTTGTGCTTGACTCAGAACTAATTTTCTGATTGGAATGGGTTCCGATCTGAATCATGCATAATTATAAGTCGGAAATAACATGCATCTCGAATAAAAAATGGTGGGGAATAATAAAATAATAAAATTGGGAATGAAAAAAAGGCAGTGACACTTCGCTGTTGTGGAAAATAAATCGTCAGAGGACATGCTACTTTGGAAGACAAAGATTTACAAACTTATAATTTCATGCATGCATGATGAAAACTAAAGTGCATATATTATTGAAGAATGAAAGCACTTGTTTTTTATTGTCAATCCACTCAAGTACTTCTAGAGAGTTGCTTCTAGTTACATGGAAAAAAGTCCACTCCCAGAATTTCCCTCATTAAACTTAATATATTTCTAATTTGCATACGTAAATAAAGTGTTTAAGCATACCTTAACTTCTTTCAGCACAGCATCAGGGTCTGGCATGTCATTAGGGATACCTTTCTTGTTCGCTGGCAGACACTCCACCCAATCTATTAAATCTTCTAAGCCCTGCAGTTCAAAAGGTGTCAAATGTACCGTTTTCAGGGGAGCTCTTATGACAGTATCGGTAGATGATGCGCTTTCCACTTTTAAGGATTTCCTGCGCTTAACTGTGTCATTCATTGGCTGCTCTTTAACTTCTGACGGTTTATCTGGTTTCTTAACAATGTTATTTTCTTTATTTGCCAGTTTATTATTAGTCGTACCGCTTATCGTGGAGCTTTCTGTTGATGATGTTGAATTACGACTTGGACTTTTCAATCGACTAGCTGCTGATGAATCATCCTCACTCTCACCATTGGCACCGGAGAGGAGGACACTTTTGCGTATCACTCGGCCACTTCGACTTGTCTTTATGGAGCCAGAATCTGATGCGTTCTTATCATCAGACGCATCACTGATGCTGGAGCTTATCCTTTCATTTGCCTCATTCTTCATCTTCTTCTCATGTGCAATGTTCTTTTTCTCTGATTCTGCGATATCCATACTCTCCATACTTTCATCAATAGCGGTCACATCTGAAACATCCTTTTCCTTCTTCACTCGTCTCTTCTTGCTATCACCTTTTTCATCGACTGCTTCATCTGTTTCTTCTTCTGGTTTTACAAGGAATGACTTTCCTGTCAGACATTTCACATATCTCTCGAGAACGTACCATGCCAGCTCCGTGAAGAATGGATAGCGAAATTTGTTTGGTACCTGGAAATACAACACAACAGTACAGGGATCCATTCTGGCTAAGCCCGCCTACCTCTAGCCCCACCCACTTTGCACACATATTTCAATTGCTTTTAATGCTGTATCTCACAATTTGAACATGACAGTAACTATACAGGTAAGCTGTAGAATATTTTGAAAATAATTTTACTGAAATTTGCAGGTGGCCAACGCATCAGTGACTTTTAGTCAAATTGTTTTCAAAATCTTCAGCAGGTTCACTGGTGCCCTGCAGCCATGACAGCTAAAGCTCCCATACACTAATAAATAATACAAAATTTATTTAAAATCTGTCTTCTTAATGTATGAGAACTTTAATGGATAACAAGGACATAGGTAAATAGATATCAAGCTGATACACAAGATATACCAAAGTAATTATATATTGGCCTACATGTGTTTTGTCCTCGATCTCAGCACATCTCAACTGCTGCATGATATTAAAACTGTGAAGAAAATTGCCTCCAAACACCATGGAATCGACGGGCGTAAACACAGCATGAATCCAACCTACAAAAACGAATAGCACAGTATAGACACATGAAGCCATCTGTATGGAGTTACTTTTATCACATAATCAAGGCTCCACACACATTAGGCTTGCGTGATTAAATTGCAAATCAATATTACTTTTTAAATTGTAAATTTATACGATTAAAAATTAAATAATCGAATAATCGTGAATAATTTCTATTGCTTAAATATTCCAAAATCTATCTTTTAGCTACTCTTTAATGAGATAGGGAAAGAAAATTGACATTTTTCTCAGTGAATATATGTCCAATTGGAGGGCAAGAGAAGACTGTTTTTGAAAATGTATCACTGGAATGACTGGCTCGAGAATTGAGCCAGGCATTCCAGTGATACATTTTCAAAAATAGTTTTCTCTTGGCCAGCAAATGGACATTTATAAACACCATTGCAGCTTTCGTCCTTGATATGCTTTTATTGTTATATGTCTGGATAATTTGTATCTAAGCTGATTAATCAAATAATTATAATTATTCTTAAATAATTGATCGTGATCACTTAAATCAATAATCGTACCAGCCTCTACACATATGTAACCCATTAATGGTCATCTTATCAAACACATCTTCTGTAAGGGCTCTTGAGAAATGTCCATCTGCATGCCAAGAGAAGGCTATTTTCTAATATTTATCATGCCTGGATTGATAACTGAGCCAGCTATTCATTTCCATTGGCCATACTTTCAGGTAGCAATTTTCCTTGAACAAACTTGAATAGCCCTTAGTTTCTAATCATAATTCCCAAATTTTGTCCCGATCTCCAGCTGTTCGGGAAATTCGTGAAAATTAAGTCATCCAAGATGGGCACCTAATCATTTGGCCAATCCAGTTCCCTCGAACAAACTTGGTTGAGCATTAGCTCTAGATTTTGATTTATAACTTTCAAATCAATCGCCTGAGCCACATTGGAGACAATTTTTAAAGATGTTAAAAAAAAATCCCCTAAAATCCAAGATCATCGCTAGACAAATTGGACGATCGACTTTGTTTGAACAAACTTGGATACATATGATGTGATGATGTTTCCTACCAAATTCAGTTAAAATTGGTCCAGTGGTTACTACATGGGAATGTTTGGCGAGCAAAATAATGTACATTTCCCTAGTACCATAGCCAACGTTCCCATGAAGTTTCGTCACAATACTCCAAGCAAAAATAAAGTTACTGAACGAAAACCCAAAATTTGCACGGACGGACAGACACAAATTCAGAGACAAAGGTATGGAAGGACGGAGGGATGAGCTGACTGACCCACAAAATAATGTACATTTCCCTAGAAACATAGCCAATGTTCCCATGAAGTTTCGTCACAATACTCCAAGAAAAAATTAAGTTATTGAACAAAAACCCAAAATTTGCACGGACGGACGGACACAAATTCAGAGACAAAGGGATGGATGGATGGATGGAGGGATGGGTTGACTGACCCACAAAATAATGTACATTTCCCTAGTACAATAGCCAATGTTCCCATGAAGTTTCCTCACAATACTCCAAGCAAAGATAAAGTTATTGTACGAAAACCCAAAATTTGCACGGACGGATGGACACAAATTCAGAGACAAAGGGATGGATGGACGGGCTGAGTGACCCTCAAAACTAAAGTGCATTGCCCTAGTACCCTACTACCATAGCCAACCTTCCCATGAAGTTTCGTCACAATACTCCAAGCAAAGATAAAGTTATTGAACAAATTTGCACGGACGGACGGACACAAATTCAGAGACAAAGGGATGGACGGGCGGAGGGATGGGCTGACCGCCCCTCAAACTAAAGTGCATTTTCCTACTACCATAGCCAACCTTCCCATGAAGTGTTGTCACAATATTCCAAGCAAAAGTAAAGTTATCGAAAGAAAACCTCTGTGTGTGTGACGGACATATGCACAGACGGATGGACAGAAGCGAAAACATAATCCACCCGCTTTTCGCTAAGGCTGGGGGATAAAAAGAATGCCCAAAAACCTATATAAAACAAGTTTCTGCTTCAAAATCCATTAAATAAAAAATTCCAATATGGTCACTAAGACACTGATTTTGATTGGTCGATGGCCTCTTAACATACTAGCTTGCTGTGAACAAATTTGAATGGCCCTTAGACCATAATTGTTTTTCCTAATTTCATCCTGATCAATTCAGTGATTTTGGACAAGATTTTTAAAGACATTTCTAAAAAACTTGCGTCTATATTGAGCAAGGATGCTTCCTGACAAATTTCTTTTAAATCCGCACAGTGGTTCTGGAGAAGCAGTTTAATGAAAAAGTTGATGGACTGAGGATGGATGGACGCTATAGCATAAGCTCATTTGACAATTCTGTCCAGGTAAGCTAAACATGCTCCAGGTAAGCTAAACATGCAATACCGGTATTATGCTGTATAGCGCTATTTCGGTTTTCATGAAATCCCACCAGTATGAGAACCGGTCCACTTGCGATACCAGTATTCAATATCCTATCAATAATGTGAAGATCTACTATAATGTACTCTGATTTCACACGTTAGCAATGCTTAATTATGAATGCTGTACAGTGCACTGCAGAAATCACATAAAACGTTTCCAAAGCAAAATAAAATGTGCTGTTGAATATGTTGAACATTATGGGATTGGAAGACGCCTAAGGCAGCAATGTCTTCCAATTCAATTATGTTTAAATATTCATACATCATGTTCAAAATCTTTTTGGTTGTGGAAACATTGTAACTTATTTGTGAGCTGTAATGTACATGTACCTGATGGGATAATAAACGTCCAGCCAGCATACAGCGCGATTCTCTGACATCCTTCAACCTGGTCCCCGAAGAAGACATCTCCCTGTTTGCCAGACATAACCCAGTCAAGATAGAGAGCTAGATTCTTCTCTGTAGGAGGGATCAGCCAGAATATCTACAAGACAAGTCAGGACATATACACTATAAGTAAAAACAAGAACACAGGTACAAGTCAAAGCCAAAACACAGAGTCAAATCAAAGACAGAACACAGAGAGTACAATTCAAAGACAGCACACAGAGAGTACACTTCAAACACACCACACAGAGAGTACACATCATAGACATAACACAGAGAGTACACATCAAAGACAGAACACCAACAGTACAAATCAAAGACAGCACACAAAGAGTACACATCAAAGACAGAACACAGAGAGTACACATCAAAGACAGAACACCAACAGTACAAATCAAAGACAGAACACCAACAGTACAAATCAAAGACAGAACACCAACAGTACAAATCAAAGACAGAACACAGAGACCACAAGCCAAAGCCAGAACACATACAGTACAAGCCAAAGCTAGAATACACAGAGTACACATCAATGACAAAACACATACAGTACAAGCCAAAGCCAGAACACCAACAGTACAAATCAAAGCCAGAACACCTACAGTGCAAGTCAAAGCCAGAACACATACAGTACAAGTCAAAGCCAGAACACCAACAGTACAAGTAAAACCCAGAACACCAACAGTACAAGCCAAAGCCAGAACACCAACAGCAAGTCAAAGCCAGAACACATACAGTACAAGTCAAAGCTAGAACACCAACAGTACAAGTCAAACCCAGAACACCAACAGTACAAGCCAAAGCCAGAACACCAACAGTACAAGCCAAAGCCAGAACACATCAAGTACAAATAAAACCCAGAACACCAACAGTACAAATCAAAGCCAGAACACCAACAGCACATATCAAAGTCAGAACACCTACAGTACAAATCAAAGCCAGATCACCTACAGTACAAGTCAAAGCCAGAACACCTACAGTACAAGCCAAAGACAGAACACATATAGTACACGTCAAAGCCAGAACACAGAGCACAAATCAAAGCCATAACACATCAAGTACAAATCAAAGCCAGAACACTAATAGTACAAATTAAAGCCAGAACACCTACAGTAAAAATCAAGGCCAGAAGACCTACAGTACAAATCAAAGACAGAACACATACAGTGCAGGCCAAAGCTAGAACACCAACAGTACAAGTCAAAGCCAGAACACCAACAGTACAAGTCAAAGCCAGAACACCAACAGTACAAGTCAAAGTCAGAACACCAACAGTACAAGTCAAAGTCAGAATACCAACAGTACAAGTCAAAGTCAGAATACTAACAGTATAAATCATAGACAGCACATATACAGTACAAACCAAAGGCAGAACACATAAGTACAAATCAATGCCAAAACACCTACAGTACAGATCATATCCAGAAGACCTACAATAAAAATCAAAGCCAGAACACATAGAGTATGAGTCAAAGCCAGAACACCTACAGTACAAGCCAAAGAAAGAACACATACAGTACAAGCCAAAGAAAGAACACATACAGTACAAGCCAAAGCCAGAACACATACAGTACAAGTCAAAGCCAGAACACATACAGTACAAGTCAAAGCCAGAACACCTACAGTACAAGTCAAAGAAAGAACACATACAGTACAAGTCAAAGCCAGAACACCTACAGTACAAGCCAAAGCCAGAACACATACAGTACAAGTCAAAGCCAGAACACATACAGTACAAGCCAAAGAAAGAACACATACAGTACAAGTCAAAGCCAGAACACATACAGTACAAGCCAACGAAAGAACACTTACAGTACAAGCCAAAGCCAGAACACATACAGTACAAGTCAAAGCCAGAACACATACAGTACAAGTCAAAGCCAGAACACATAGAGTACAAGCCAAAGAAAGAACACATACAGTACAAGCCAAAGAAAGAACACATACAGTACAAGTCAAAGCCAGAACACATAGAGTACAAGCCAAAGAAAGAACACATACAGTACAAGCCAAAGCCAGAACACATACAGTACAAGTTAAAGCCAGAACACATACAGTACAAGTCAAAGCTAGAACACATAACAGTACAAACCAAAGAATGAACACCTACAGTACAAATCAAATCCAGAACACCTACACTACAAATTAAAGTCAGAACACAGAGTACAAATCAAAGCCATAACACAGTGAGTACAAATCAAAGCCAGAACACTAACAGTACAAATCAAAGACACAACACCAACAGTACAAATCAAAGCCAGAACACTAACAGTACAAATCAAAGACACAACACCAACAGTACAAATCAAAGCCAGAACACCTACAGTACAAATCAAAGCCAGAGCACCTACAGTACAAGTCAAAGCCAGAACACATACATACATTACAAGCCAAGCCAAAATACCTACAGTACAAACCAAAGCCAGAACACATATATACAGTACAAGCCAAAGCCAAAATACCTACAGTACAAACCAAAGCCAGAACACATAGAGTAAAGGTCAAAGCCAGAACACATACAGTACAGGCCAAAGAGAGAACACATACAGTACAAGTCAAAGCCAGAACACATACAGTACAAGCCAAAGAGAGAACACATACAGTACAAGTCAAAGCCAGAACACATACAGTACAAGTCAAAGCCAGAACACATACATACAGTACAAGCCAAAGCCAAAATACCTACAGTACAAACCAAAGCCAGAACACATATATACAGTACAAGCCAAAGCCAAAATCCCTACAGCACAAACCAAAGCCAGAACACATACAGTAAAAGTCAAAGCCAGAACAAATACAGTACAAGCCAAAGAGAGAACATATACAGTACAAGTCAAAGCCAGAACACATACAGTACAAGCCAAAGAGAGAACACATACAGTACAAGTCAAAGCCAGAACACATACAGTACAAGTCAAAGCCAGAACACATACATACAGTACAAGTCAAAGCCAGCACACATACATACAGTACAAGTCAAAGCCAAAATACCTACAGTACAAACCAAAGCCAGAACACATACGTACAGTACAAGCCAAAGCCAAAATACCTACAGTACAAACCAAAGCCAGAACACATACATACAGTACAAGCCAAAGCCAAAATACCTACAGTACAAACCAAAGCCAGAACACATACAGTAAAAGTCAAAGCCAGAACACATATAGTACAAGTCAACAAATATTAGGCGTTTGTAACAGAGATAGTCTGTATTATGAATCACTATCACACTTACAATGAAGTGAATAGAAAGGCTGGTCAGGTGCGCTTTGGGAGTCATTCATTTCTTTAACAACAACAACAACGTGCCCAAAGTAAAAATCAGTTATTGTATGAATGAAATGAAATTTATGGAAATGGAACTTGAGTGCATTGGCTTAAAATTAAATTTTACAAATCAGCCCGTCATATTTGATTAGATTTATCTCTCTTTGTTGATGAGCTATATGGCAGACTACTGTAGCAACACAAATTTGCCAATAGGTTAAGGGGGCACAAGATTCCAGAATCAAGTCACATGATCCATCAAGGTTAGAAAACAAGAGGCCCTAGAACCTTGACACTCTACCGCATAATTTCTTAATATTATCATGGCCAAGCCAGCCACAAACAGCCTCTGCAGTGGTCTTGAGAAACGCCCCAGTGCAGACCGGGAGAAAACTATTTTTTAATGTTTACCACTTAAATGGCTGACTGGATAATCAAGCCATTCGGTCCGGTTTTAAATCATCTTATTTTGGCATGCAAATGGAAATTGTATGAGAAAATTGAAATTTTCTTGACCAAATTTAACCATTCAAGGTTCAATCTAAACGAAATCTAGGATTTCTTTTTTCACGAGAGAGTTGATACTTACCTCCCTAATACTTTTGATATTGCTAAATATCGGCTTTCACTCAATAAAACACTCAGATTAAAAACAGTTAGGTGCCCCTACTGGGCAGGGAGTCAGAGGTAGTCCGGCGGATGCTCGCCCCACCACCGCGCATGCGCCGACTACTACTTCCTCTGGCTCATTTATTGGCTAACACATGCAACTACCAAGAGCCTGAAGACCGAGCCTCTGTGGGGCGGAGAGGCCGGGTCAGTATCTAGGGAGGTAAGTATCAACTCTCTCGTGAAAAAAGAAATCCTAGATTTCGTTTATTTCACATCAAGAGTATACTTACCTCCCTAATACTTTTGATATTGCCAGAATTCGAAAGTGAATCTGGCGGGAGGGAGGCGAGGTCAAAAGACCAGCTCTTCCCTATACGCTTTCAAGCGTTTAAGGCACTTATGACGTCTGAAACTGTGTGAAAACACAGTCAGGATTTGATAAACCATCGGATAACACAACCGATGCCTGAGAGATGACCGATTTGTCATATGCGCTCCCCCCCCTCCCTTGGGAGGAAGATTAAATGACCTCAATGTCCTACACGCTCTCTTCGTACTAGTGCTAAGTACTATAGGACAGAGACGAAAAGGCTCCATTTTCGTATACTCTCTCTAAAGAACCACAACCCACATAAACCATCACCATATTAATAACACTGGGTAACGTGACAATACAAAACAATGAACAACACATGAACAAGACTGACCTTGTTGTACTAGGAAGCTGTCATCATGAATCCAGTAGAGAAGGATGATACAGTCCCGACAAGTGGTTGTCACCGTCGCTGAATGGCGAAGTATATAAGCAATGCGGAGGCACTCTTCACAAACATAAAGCGGTTATTGTTTCAAAATCGACAAGGCGAGAGGGTTAGAGGTGTCACGGAGGTAATGGTCTGTAAAACTTGACTCACAGTGCCACTGAGCCACTGACATAATATCATCCACAGGGACCCCATTAAACAGGGCAGTGGATGTCACGACACCGCGGACACTGTGAGCCTTGGCCACGTCAACCTGTCGCCCGGTGGCGGATTTGTGACAAAATTGAATACATTCCACAATCCACCTAGAAATGGTGTCCTTAGACGCCCTACCATGGGGTTCAATATATGACAACCATAACGCTGACTGGTCGGTACGCCACTCCGAAGTACGCTGTTTGTACCGGAGCAGCGCCCGTACGGGGCACCATACTTTAGAATTAGGATCATATCTAGTTAAAGATGGCAAAAAAATAGGCTGACCTGGATATTTCAATGACTGATTTTTAGACAAGAAATTAATCCTAGGTAGAAGCTTAAGGCCTTCCCCTGTAACCACAAAACGGTCAACCTCGGCTGATAAGGCGTGAATTTCACTCCTACGCCTCGCCGAGGCCGCAGCAATTAAAAATACAGTTTTAAGAGTTAACATTTTCATAGAAATGGAACTAAGTGGTTCAAAAGGCTTATCACCTAGTACCTGGAGCACCAGTGATAAACTCCAAGACGGAATCAGTGGAGGATTCCTTGGTCTTAGATTGCCCATGCCTTTAATTAATACATTTAATGTACTTACTTCATCACTCCCCCTATTAGCCAAGCAAGGAATAACAGTCATTAAAGCTGACTTATAACCAGCAATAGAGTTAGGCTTGAGGCTATAGGCATCATATAGGTGACAGAGGAAATCAGCCACTACCTGAATAGATGATTCCATTGGATCAATACATCTTTTTGAGCACCATTCTGCAAATCTGTTGATTTTATAATTATATGCTCTGGAGGTTGACCCCCTCCTGGCTTTGGCCATAAACATGGCCGCTTGCTCAGAAAAGCCCTCCTTAATTCTAGATTCCTTGACAACATCCACGCAGTCAATCGGAACATTGACGGATTGTCGTGAAGGGCCTTGCCCTGGAAGATAAGGTTGTCCATCAGAGGCAGCGGAACCGGATTGCAGACCAGAAGGTCCAGCAGATCCGTATACCACGATCGGCTTGGCCAATCCGGGGCGATCAGAAGCACTTGGCACTCCTGCTGCCTGATTTTCTGAAGCACCTTTGGAATCAGGATTGCTGGGGGGAATGCGTATGCATACATTCCCTCCCAGCTGATAGCTAACGCATCTGTTGCGAAAGCGCTTGGGTCTGGAATCGGAGAGACGTACGTCGTCATCTTCGCATTCTTCTTCATTGCGAACAAATCTATGTTGGGTTTCCCCCAATGGTCGAACAGACGATCCGCCACACATTGATTTAGTTGCCATTCCGTGGGTAAAACACTCATCCTTCGGCTCAATGAGTCTGCTAGCAGATTTAACCTCCCCGGAATATGAACTGCTTTCAAGGTGATCCCATGATCCAGGCACCAACAAAGCAGTTTCCATGTCATCATACAGAGACTGGGCGACTTCGTTCCGCCCTGGCGGTTTATGTAAGTCACTACTGTCGAGTTGTCTGAACGAATCAGAACAATCTTGCCCTGAACATTCTTTAAGAAATGTTCCAGGCCCAGGACTACTGCTCTTAGCTCTAGTAGATTGATATGTTCCTTGGACTGATCCAGATCCCAAAGCCCTGATACTGTGGACTCTTCCAGACAAGCTCCCCATCCCTCCATCGATGCATCTGTATACACAGTCACCTGAGGGTGGGGAGGGGTTAGCAAAACCCCCGGCAAGAGATTCTCTGTATTCAACCACCATTGCAGGTGGTGAATCAGAGGCGCCAACACTGACACGTTCGAGTCCAGCGAACCTGAACTCTGGGTCCACTGTGTCATGAGAAACAACTGGATCGGGCGCCTGCGCAAGGCGGCCTGCGGAATGACTGGTTCCAAAGAAACCATCAAGCCCAGCATTCTCAAGTAAACCCGTGCCAGAACATGACGACTGTCGCACACCGACTGTATTACCGAGATGAGTATTTGAACCCTCTCCTGAGTGGGGTACACATACCCCGTCTCCAGATCGAAGAACATGCCCAGGTAAACAAACTTCTGGGATGGAGTTAGCTCTGATTTCGGGAAATTGATCATCCAGCCCAAGTCCGAGAGAGTTTTCAAAACAATCTCCAGATTGGCTGACAACGATTCCCGGGTGTGTGCTTTCAACAGCCAGTCGTCTATGTACGTGTGGACTGCTATGCTTCTCCTGCGGAGGTATGCAGTGATCGCGAGAACCACACGGGTGAAGACCCGAGGAGCCGTGGAAATTCCGAAGGGTAACACCCTGAATTCCCACCGCCGGCCCTGAAATGCAAATCTCAGGAAGCGACGGAAACTCCTCTCTATGGGAATGTGGAAATAAGCATCCTTCAAATCTATCGACGCTGTCCACATTCCTCGCTCTAACCCCGCCAACACCGAGCGCACAGTCTCCATCTTGAAACTGGATGTCTCGATGAACTTGTTCAACGGCTTGAGGTTGAGAATCGGCCTCCACCCTCCGGTGTTTTTTGTTACCAAGAACAGGGTTGAATAGAAGCCCGGGCACCTCTGTGCCGGCTGAATGGCTTCTTTTAGTATGAGGGAATTTATTTCCTCCTCTATACACAACCTCTGATCCGGATCCCGTGGAATGGGAGTCCAGATCGGCGCGAGAGACAGTCGCGATGGCGGGCCTGTCACCCAGTCGGGACGATACCCGACCGAAAGCCATCGCAAGACTAAACGGTCCTGAGTCAACCGCCTCCACTCTGGCAAGTGGGCGGCCAAACGGCCGCCCACCGGTCCACCTAGGGATAGAGGTGGACATAAGGAGGGCCAGAGTGGCACTGTTCTCTCGGCCTGAAACACCGGAGTGGTTCCCACCGCGGTAACCAGGCCATCAGGCCCGATTACCGCGACCAGATCCCCGCGCGCCCCGCCCAGCGCCGCGCGCACCACGGTGCGCGGGCGGCTGTCTGGCTGGGTGCGGCTGGGGAGCCTGCGCCCCCCTCGCTGCTGGCCGAATCGCCCGTGGCCTAGGCCTACGTTGCGACGGTGGCTGGCCTCTGACCTGGCCAGCACCACCTCGAGCCTGCAGAGGACGATACGCAGGGGGTGCCGCGCGAACACGCTCCCGCCGGAGCACCTCAAATTGTTCCCGCAGCGCCCTCTGGTTATTAACCAGAGTGACCGTCTCCTGGAGGTGCCTGCATCCCTCACCTCCAAAGAGACCAGGACCTGTCATAGGCGTCCGCAGCAGCCTATTATACAGGTCCTGGGACGGGCACAGATTGTCAAGCGCAAACGTGCGCCTCGCCCGGACACTTCTGGTTACCGCCCGCGTCAAACAGTCCAAAGCCAGGTTGATACCATCCTGAATGGCTCTCTGGACTGTTACCGGGCTTGGTTGGCATGATGCGGAAGCCGCTACCACCCCCTGTAGCAGCTGGGAGACGTGGGACAGAGCGGCAATCGACGCCCTCCCACTCTCCTCCGCATCCCGCAGCGCGGCATTCGCCGAACGCAACGCGTTCGAGCACAAGACTCCCGTGTCAGAACGGGAGCCCGGCCGCGCATCTTCGCCCAAAGCCGCGCGATCATCAACGCTTGGCTTCGGCACCACACCGTACCGCTGGTAATCCAGGGGCACGATGCGGCACCGCTTCGCCACCTCGCGAGGGGCCTTCGCGAGACGTCCATTCACCTTAATGGACGCCTCTGCCGCTTCGAACATGTCCACGACATGCTCAGCAAGCGGCAGAGATGGCATAGCGGTAGCCGCCGGCCTACCAGCTAACCACGGCCTATGGTCACGCTGGCTAGCCGGCAGCTCCACGGGTAGATCGGGCCGAACACTTACCAGCCACTGGCAAGCGTCCGACCAATCCTCCTCCGTGGCTAACTGCGAGCGCTCTACTAGACGAGGGCCTTCGTCTTCCTCCAGAGCACTCGCAGTTGATGTCGACGGCGGGTAAGCTGATACCCCTGGCAAGCCTGGAAAAGCATGCGGGCCCGAGAGAGCAGGCATGCTAAATTCCGCGGCTTGACCAGGAGCAGGCGCCGTGGCAGAGCGTGGGGTAAACACCGCTCTACCACGGGTCTGACCAGCACCAGCAATACCATCGGCAAGCCGAGGTATGCGGTATCCGTGGTCAACAGCACCGCCCGGGGACACCCTCTGGACCGTGAAATCTACTCCTGCGTGAGTAGAACCATGGAACACGTCGCCTGCATTCCCCGCGAGGGGTGCACAGACGTCGTATTCCATGGCCACGTCCTCAGAAGGCGACCCCAGCAGGAGATCCTCTTCTTCCTGGCCAGAAAGATTAGACTCCGGGTCAGCAAAGAGAGCTAACCCGGACTGGCCAGGAAAGGTGCCATAGGAGGCTTTGACACCTTCGGCGCGCGGATACCCGGGGTCTGATGAGCAGACCGCGGGTCCCAGCAACAACCGTTGTCCACGGCCCCTCGGCGCGGCGCCATGCCTGCTGCCAGGGCCTTGGACTGCCCCCAACAAAGGGGCCACCTCTGAATCCACAACCGGACCGGACCTAAAGAGACCGGATTCAGAGGCGGGGATCACCTGCTCGTAAGCAGATGCCGAGGACAACAAAGGAGCTGGCCCAGGGAGCATGCCACGAAGCAACTCTGGGACCAGATCCTTTATTGTCCTCTGCATCTCTTGCAACATTTCGGACCTGAAGGCCTCCATATCCACCGCGGATGAGGCCTTCTTCTTACCCTTCTTACAAACTTTCTCCTTCTTCTTCCTCTCCTCCTCCATCACCTTCTCCCTTGCCTGCAATGCGAGAAAATCAGACATTAATTCGCCCCCCCACTGCTTACATACGTCGCACTTCAGCAACGGTCCACAGGGACTGCAGCTGAAGCACAAGTGCGGAACGAAGCGGCTTTTAAGAAACCTCCCGCAGGACGGGCAACCAGGTCTCTGAAACAGGACAAAGGACAGGGACAATGAGCAAGATAGTTAAGGTTAGCGAACTCAAAACCAACTAAAAAGAGAGGGACAGGATCATCAAGATCGGAAATCAAGAAGAACCAGCCATGGACAAAACGTTAATTGTTAATAAAAGGCCAAGGCCGATTATGACGTCATCACTCTCGTGACCAAATTAATCGATCCGCAACAAGCACCAAGTGCAAGAACGAATTGTATAAGTAACCGGAACATTTCCGTTGAATTGGCAATTCGAGTACACAACAATCAGATATTCAGAGATAACTCCTTCCAATTCTAGCATTGGCAAAAAAGGAAATTATCTCCCCTTTTGTTTATCAATAATTAGATACCTGACCCTTGTATAGACAAACCATCCAACGTGATGAACCGGAGAACTCCACCATAGCACGCCTCTACATCCTCTCCACCTAAGGGGAAGGAATTGGAGCAAGAGGGCAAAGTGAGAAGACCTTTATAACAGGCCTCCAACTCACTGAACATAGATTTTTTGGTTAGATAACCTAACAGTATTAGTAGGAAATGGAACCGTGGTGGAGAGAAAACATATCCTCTTGTGCCGAGAAGTCCATCAAAGCGTCTATGCGATACCTGTGGACAAAACACAAAGAGAAATGAGACATATGAAGCACCATGTTGTAAAAAACCAACATAATCAGGCGCTAATCACGGTAAGCGCGAGTCCCGGAAATACATTAAACCGGGACAAAACACGCTAGCATATCAAAGAATTCACCTGATAAAGAGATCCCGCTCCTTCTAAAGGCGAATCCTCCCTTTCCGACATGCTTCCACCGTACAAGAATCGTCAAATGTGAGTAAAAAACAAGGTAACGCGCAGAAAAGTATAGAGAACACAAAACCGCATGTAACCCTTTGCCAATAAATGAGCAAAGAGGAAGTAGTAGTCGGCGCATGCGCGGTGGTGGGGCGAGCATCCGCCGGACTACCTCTGACTCCCTGCCCAGTAGGGGCACCTAACTGTTTTTAATCTGAGTGTTTTATTGAGTGAAAGCCGATATTTAGCAATATCAAAAGTATTAGGGAGGTAAGTATACTCTTGATGTGAAATAGATGATGCCTCATCTCTCCACACCATATGAATCCCACATCTCTCTACACTAACATCCTCAACAGTGAAGCGATCAGAGCAACAACCAGTTTATTAGTAAACATGGATCACCAAGCCTGAGATCACTGCTCCACCTACTTAAAAAAGTAGGAGGTATATCAATGGCACCAAACTAGCTGAATTAGAAGAGAAATTCCTACCAGCAGCAGAACACAAGCCTGCCATACACCTCCGCTATATTGCTGATATTTTCATCATATGGACAGAAGGCTGCACACGCCTCGATGAATTCATTACCTATTGCAACAACACACACAGTGACATCAAATTTACTGCAGAAATATACACAAAACCACTGTTTCTTAGCAACACTGGTCTATATCAGAGATGACCAAAGTCTAGGCTTTAACCTGTATACAAAACCAACAGAAATCCATGGCTACCTCCACTACAGCTCTGTACACCCAGAAAATACCAAGAAAGGCAGTCCATATGGTCAATTACTAAGATTGAGACAAATATGCAGTGATGACAAAATCTTTGAAAGACATGCCAAAGAAACTATCATCTATTACATGGACAGAGGTTATCCACTAGATAAGTTGATAGAATCGTACAATAGAGCTATCAAACAAGATCTCCAAAATCTTCTGCCATAAACACAGGCCATTTGCTAAAAAAAAAGCATCCAAAAACATTGGAGAATGTTCTCCACTAGTGCCAAATGCCGAGATACTTTCAATAAGAAACCCATATTTGGCTACAGGTGAAAGCCCAACCTTCAGAGACAAATTTGTGAGGGCAAAGTTCATCTATCCTAACCAAAAGGGTCAGCAAGGACACACGATTCCTTACAAAACTGAACCTTGTACCAAACTAAATTGGTCATTCTGCAAAAATCAGGATAAACATTCCACTTTCAGCAGTGCTCACGTACGCATCTCAAATATAAATGTAAGATGTGGACATATTGCAACACCCCCCATGTTGTCTACCGATTTACCTACTCTAGATGCAAAAAATCAGCATGTCGGAGAAATTCTCTGAGAATTTCAAATATGTATCAAGGAATATTATATGGATATAAAAAACAAAAAAGACACACCAGTCGCCAAACACTTTAATCTCCCTGAACACAAACATACACATGTCCAATATCGTATAATAGACGATCTCCCACATAATCATGAATGCAGGGAAAACTCATCCTTCATTAAGGACTGAGCATGTTATTGGATCCATCAGTTATATACTAAGGGCCCTATTTGGCATAAACCACAGTGATTGGTAACACCCCCCCCCCCCCCCCACCTTAGCAGTTCTGATCGTACAGAAATAATTTCTTATATTGTTTTCAAAATTGTACTAACATATTTCTGTTTTTGTTTTGGAAACATGTTAACATATCTATGACCTTATATACCGTATTTTACCCTTTAACACTCATAACACAGCATCTGCAGTAGTCTTGCAGACCATGAGAAGACTATTTTGGAAAATTTCTCTACTGCAGAAGGCATTTTCGGCCGATATCAGTGTTAACCCTTTAACACTCATATCATCCAAAAACAGCTTCTGCAGTGGCCTTGAGAAATGTCTGTTTGCCGACCAAGAGAAGACTATTTTGGAAAATTTACAACTGGAATGACAGACTCACTAACTGAGCCAGTCATTCCAGTGGTAAATTTTCAAAAAGAGTTCTTTTGGTCTGCAAATGGACATTTTCTATGAGAAAATTGAAATTTTCTTGAATAAATTCGAGGGTTAAATGGTTAGATACTATCAATAATTAAATACAGAATTCATACCTTTTCTCCATGCAACAGATGGTACCAAACAGAAGTGCCACCAAAGTCAATATGGAAGTCTGTGTAGCAACCACCAACACTCATCAGGCAATATCTAGAATAGAAAAACATGTTCACCTGTCACACTTGCAGGTAATATAGGTAAGTATTCTGAAAATAATACTAGAAGAACTGCCTCCCTCATGTTGAGCGCTTTTGATTTTATGCAAAGCACAAATCAAATGTGGTGGTGTTATGGCATAAGGATAGCACACCTGGTATCACATAGATCATGATATGGTATGGCATGTTATCACATTAGGCTGGGAGTGACAGTGTGATATCTTGATCCCAGCCCTTCTTTTACCCAATACAAATATTCACCTAAACCAATTCATTTAAATAGCATGAGTACCGAAATAGCAAGTTACTTAATTAATTTCAGTTCTATTACAGTCTAATAACGCACATGTATATTACAATTTAGCTTAGAATACCCAAATAAATTTAAAAAACCCCGAATTTACAGAAGATACTATAAGTAAATTTACTCAATTACTGAAAAGCTTATCTAGAGTGCTGGTAGATCCTATGGAAGCTTTGAGTCACTGGATGATACAGTCTGGTGTTGAAAATGCAAATTATTCTCTAGAGCTAGATGTTTTACTACCAGAGGTAGAGTGAGATTACCAATCAGCGTGATTGATGCCTATAGGATACATGCAATGTGATTGATGGATCCAGAATTCTTCACGATCCTTGCGGAAAGCAGTTGCTTCCGTGCTGTCAGGGTCGTGGCGTGGCTTCACAATGGTTTCTGTGAATCCCGCTGGGTTGATGGAAGACGTGCTTGCTGATTCCATACTGTTGATTCTTGGAAAGAATCACGCTAAACTTCTTTAAAATGATATAATTCTTCAAAAACTTGGTAGCGATTATTGTTCCGGACGCAAACTTGTGTGTAAGTTTGAGTCTGGATGCCAAAACACAGTTTGGGCCAAACTGTGTTTTGGCATCTAGACTCAAACTTACACACAAGTTCGCGTCAGGAACAATAAACGCTACAAAGTTTTTGAAGAATTATTTTCTAGAGCTAGATCACCGTGATATTGCCAAATGAGAAAAATATAATTATATAGGCTTAATACGAAACCATAACACCAAATAACCAAACAAGCAGTGCAAGCACTACTGGCCGGAGCAACTCTTAAAGATCTATATATATACAGTGACTACAGCTATTAATCTTTTTAGTAGATCTTAATCCATACACTCACTTTATACATAGGAATTTATATATATATATATATATATATATATAAATTCCTATGTATAAAGTGAGTGTATGGATTAAGATCTACTAAAAAGATTAATTAGACCTAAATACATTAAATCAGCAAAACGAAAGCGAAAGGCGCATTATATGATGATTTTGATTTGACCCAATAATTTAGGACCCAATAAATGATGACAATTGTTGGGTCAATGACCCACTAATTCAAACAAAGACCCGACAGCTAAAAAAATCACCCGACAACTGATGTACGACCATCCAGTAATAGTAAGAAACTTAAGAAAGTCCCGACAATTGACCAAGTCTAAAACTATATATATATATATATATATATATATATATATATATATATATATATATATATATATATATATATATATATATATAATATATATATATATATATATATATATATATATATATATATATATATATATATATATATATATATATATATATATATATATATATATATATATATATATATATATATATATATATATATAATATATATATATATATATATATATATATATATATATATATATATATATATATTATATATATAATATATATATATATATATATATATATATATATATATATATATATATATATATATATATATATATATATATATATATATATATATATATATATATATATATATATATATATATATATATATATATATATATATATATATATATATATATATATATATATATATATAATATATATATATATA
>CM067370.1:1475835-1547633 GCA_034401795.1 Chaetoderma sp. LZ-2023a | reverse complement strand
CACGACACGACGATGTTTTTGCTAAAAAAAAAGCATCCAAAAACATTGGAGAATGTTCTCCACTAGTGCCAAATGCCGAGATACTTTCAATAAGAAACCCATATTTGGCTACAGGTGAAAGCCCAACCTTCAGAGACAAATTTGTGAGGGCAAAGTTCATCTATCCTAACCAAAAGGGTCAGCAAGGACACACGATTCCTTACAAAACTGAACCTTGTACCAAACTAAATTGGTCATTCTGCAAAAATCAGGATAAACATTCCACTTTCAGCAGTGCTCACGTACGCATCTCAAATATAAATGTAAGATGTGGACATATTGCAACACCCCCCATGTTGTCTACCGATTTACCTACTCTAGATGCAAAAAATCAGCATGTCGGAGAAATTCTCTGAGAATTTCAAATATGTATCAAGGAATATTATATGGATATAAAAAACAAAAAAGACACACCAGTCGCCAAACACTTTAATCTCCCTGAACACAAACATACACATGTCCAATATCGTATAATAGACGATCTCCCACATAATCATGAATGCAGGGAAAACTCATCCTTCATTAAGGACTGAGCATGTTATTGGATCCATCAGTTATATACTAAGGGCCCTATTTGGCATAAACCACAGTGATTGGTAACACCCCCCCCCCCCCCCCACCTTAGCAGTTCTGATCGTACAGAAATAATTTCTTATATTGTTTTCAAAATTGTACTAACATATTTCTGTTTTTGTTTTGGAAACATGTTAACATATCTATGACCTTATATACCGTATTTTACCCTTTAACACTCATAACACAGCATCTGCAGTAGTCTTGCAGACCATGAGAAGACTATTTTGGAAAATTTCTCTACTGCAGAAGGCATTTTCGGCCGATATCAGTGTTAACCCTTTAACACTCATATCATCCAAAAACAGCTTCTGCAGTGGCCTTGAGAAATGTCTGTTTGCCGACCAAGAGAAGACTATTTTGGAAAATTTACAACTGGAATGACAGACTCACTAACTGAGCCAGTCATTCCAGTGGTAAATTTTCAAAAAGAGTTCTTTTGGTCTGCAAATGGACATTTTCTATGAGAAAATTGAAATTTTCTTGAATAAATTCGAGGGTTAAATGGTTAGATACTATCAATAATTAAATACAGAATTCATACCTTTTCTCCATGCAACAGATGGTACCAAACAGAAGTGCCACCAAAGTCAATATGGAAGTCTGTGTAGCAACCACCAACACTCATCAGGCAATATCTAGAATAGAAAAACATGTTCACCTGTCACACTTGCAGGTAATATAGGTAAGTATTCTGAAAATAATACTAGAAGAACTGCCTCCCTCATGTTGAGCGCTTTTGATTTTATGCAAAGCACAAATCAAATGTGGTGGTGTTATGGCATAAGGATAGCACACCTGGTATCACATAGATCATGATATGGTATGGCATGTTATCACATTAGGCTGGGAGTGACAGTGTGATATCTTGATCCCAGCCCTTCTTTTACCCAATACAAATATTCACCTAAACCAATTCATTTAAATAGCATGAGTACCGAAATAGCAAGTTACTTAATTAATTTCAGTTCTATTACAGTCTAATAACGCACATGTATATTACAATTTAGCTTAGAATACCCAAATAAATTTAAAAAACCCCGAATTTACAGAAGATACTATAAGTAAATTTACTCAATTACTGAAAAGCTTATCTAGAGTGCTGGTAGATCCTATGGAAGCTTTGAGTCACTGGATGATACAGTCTGGTGTTGAAAATGCAAATTATTCTCTAGAGCTAGATGTTTTACTACCAGAGGTAGAGTGAGATTACCAATCAGCGTGATTGATGCCTATAGGATACATGCAATGTGATTGATGGATCCAGAATTCTTCACGATCCTTGCGGAAAGCAGTTGCTTCCGTGCTGTCAGGGTCGTGGCGTGGCTTCACAATGGTTTCTGTGAATCCCGCTGGGTTGATGGAAGACGTGCTTGCTGATTCCATACTGTTGATTCTTGGAAAGAATCACGCTAAACTTCTTTAAAATGATATAATTCTTCAAAAACTTGGTAGCGATTATTGTTCCGGACGCAAACTTGTGTGTAAGTTTGAGTCTGGATGCCAAAACACAGTTTGGGCCAAACTGTGTTTTGGCATCTAGACTCAAACTTACACACAAGTTCGCGTCAGGAACAATAAACGCTACAAAGTTTTTGAAGAATTATTTTCTAGAGCTAGATCACCGTGATATTGCCAAATGAGAAAAATATAATTATATAGGCTTAATACGAAACCATAACACCAAATAACCAAACAAGCAGTGCAAGCACTACTGGCCGGAGCAACTCTTAAAGATCTATATATATACAGTGACTACAGCTATTAATCTTTTTAGTAGATCTTAATCCATACACTCACTTTATACATAGGAATTTATATATATATATATATATATATATATAAATTCCTATGTATAAAGTGAGTGTATGGATTAAGATCTACTAAAAAGATTAATTAGACCTAAATACATTAAATCAGCAAAACGAAAGCGAAAGGCGCATTATATGATGATTTTGATTTGACCCAATAATTTAGGACCCAATAAATGATGACAATTGTTGGGTCAATGACCCACTAATTCAAACAAAGACCCGACAGCTAAAAAAATCACCCGACAACTGATGTACGACCATCCAGTAATAGTAAGAAACTTAAGAAAGTCCCGACAATTGACCAAGTCTAAAACTATATATATATATATATATATATATATATATACACCTGTGCAAAAGTTAAGCACCAGCAAAAACAATAGAACGTAGAAACATGATGGTACAACTAGGCTGCCATACTTTTTGTCCCCGCGTTAGCTGACATAATTCCAAGTACGAAATGCACATGCATGCATGACTTCACGCCGCTTGATGTCCGTGCGTGGCGGGAAACAGCACACGTGTTCAGTTATGTAAAAGTCCAGTTTGAGGTGTAGAACATTACATACAGATTTAGGCGACAAGATTAGGAATTTTGTGTTCATGACCGTGGTTTATTTGTACAGAGAGAATTAGCTCTTGATTATGAACCGCTATGGCAAGACGAAGGTTAAGTGATCGTGTGAAATGGCAAATCATAGGCATGCATACCACTGGTATGTCATGCAGAGAGATTGGCAGACAGCTGAACATTAACCATACTGTAATCAGTCGTTTGATTGCAAAACTGGGCAAACTAACGAGGTGAACGACAGGCCTAGATCTGGAAGACCGAAGAAGACTACTGCCCGTGATGATCGAGCCCTAGTACGCCTTGTTAGGAGATCTCCATTCACCAACAGCAGAGTGCTCAGCCGGCAATGGGAAACGCGCAATAGAGTGTCAATGTCTACCGTCAAAAGGAGAATGTATGCTGCTGGCATGAAAGCTAGGAGACCTGTCAGACGTCCTCTCCTCACTGCACACCACAAAGAGGAGCGTCTGAGGTGGTGCAACGAAAGAAGACACTGGAACATGAGATCCTGGAGACGGGTACACTGGTCCGATGAAAGTCGGTTCCTGCTTCATGCCACAGATGGTCGAACTCGTGTATGGAGGTCCAGACGCACGGCGTACGACCAACGTAACATCATGGAAGAAGTTCCATTTGGTGGAGGTTCCGTTATGATATGGGGGTGCATCTCATTTGATTGTAAGCTGGATCTGTTGACTGTACCTGGAACACTAAATGGACCAAGATATCAAGATTCCATACTGGATAGAGTTGTGGTCCCTCATTTTGTAAATCATGCACCTGGAACCCACCCTATATTCATGGATGACAACGCCCGACCACATCGTGCTAGAGCTGTGCATGAATACCTCCGCCAGAATGCCTTCGAAACCCTACCGTGGCCAGCAAGGAGCCCTGACATGAACCCTATTGAGCATATCTGGGACATTCTGGGAAACATGGTGAGAAGGAGGGATCCTCCTGTGCAGAACCTACAGGAATTAACAGACGCACTCCATCTTGAATGGCAACGAATACCACAATGGCGTATCAGTCGGTTGGTGACCAGCATGAGACGTCGTGTCCAGGCCGTCATCCAGGCACAAGGTGGATATACCCGGTATTAATAATGACAGTCTCAAACTCGTGCACAGATGTTAAACTTCGTTTTCAGACACCATTAATGACAATCTAGCCACGTGTGTCAATTGTAGGGCAATAGTTGTCAGTGTGTCAACGTAACCATATTCAGGCCTCGTTTTCAAGTTCAAACAAAAACATACAGTGTTTCCCCACCATCATAATCAGCATTCCTCTAGTTGCATTATTACCTCTGGCACTAAGATGGATGGGTACATAAATGTTTATGCTATTGCTTTCTTCATAGCACATGAATATACCCTCGCATGTGCGTAAAAATAGGGTGGTGCTTAACTTTTGCACAGGTGTATATATATATATATATATATATATATATAATTTATTGGGTTCCAAAACATGTTATTTGAAAAAAAATCAAACCACCAAGCACTTCCCAGATGTATATATGCACTGGCTATAGCTTAGTAAGTTATTGCTATATCTGTAAATATATAGGAAGATAACACTGATCACCGAGGTAATGTAGCGGAGACTGGGATCTCGGTTTTTAGGACCCGACAATTGAGCGATTTATATATACTGAGCCAAAAAAGTTTAGCAACAGTGAAGTTTGGTTTGTTGTATTAAAACTATGCATCCATTTATAACCAAATTTGCAGGCATGTTTCGTCAATGTAATGTCTTGCTGATCATGAAGAAATGCAAATCATTTCTTGCATTTCTCGGCCACACGCTTACTGAATGTGAAAATGCATTTTTCATGCCCTGACCCACATTGGCGGGTAGCGAAGGCAAAAATTCACCATATTGCAAAAGCAGATAACGAACGTTAACAGAAAACGCTTAAAAGTTTACCCTACCGAACATGGGCCGCCGCCCAGGGCTACCCGAAAATCAGCGCCATGAAGCAATGGGAAGACTCGCTGCTGGGCAGAGCATTCGTGCTGTTGCGTGACATTTTAATGTTCACGCTTCAACCATTTCCCGTCTTCGCCAACGTGAGCAGGAAACTGGACATGTTAATGATCGACCACAATCTGGCAGACCGAGAGCAACAACACCACGAGAAGACCGCTACTTAGTGACGTCATCACAACGTCACAGGTTTGAGACTGCGCCGCGGCTTTCCCGTAATTTGCACACCGCTACCGCACTACAGTGCACGCACAAACTGTGCAAAACAAACTCCATCATGCTGGACTGCATGCCTGTCGTCCACTTGTTGCTGTTACGCTTACAGAGCGTCACAGCGAGAATCGGTTTGCATGGACAAGAACTCATCAGCGATGGCGTGCTCAACAATGGAGCCACGTTTTGTTCAGTGATGAGTCGAGGTTTTATGTAGATGTGGCGGATGGTAGGCAATGGGTTTGGCGACGTTTAGGAGAATGGTATGATGCAGCCAACATCATTCAGCACGACAGATTCGGTGGTGGCAGTGTCTAAACGAAATCAAGGATTTCTTTTTTCACGAGAGAGTTGATACTTACCTCCCTAATACTTTTGATATTGCTAAATATTGGCTTTCACTCAATAAACACTCAGATTAAAACAGTTAGGTGCCCCTACTGGGCAGGGAGTTAGAGCATAGTCTGGCGGATGCCAGCCCCACCACCGCGCATGCGCAGACTAGCACTTCCTCTGACTAATTTATTGGCTGATACACATGCAACTATAAAGAGCCTGAAGACCGAGCCTCTGTGTGGTGGAGAGGCCGGGTCCGTATCTAGGGAGGTAAGTATCAACTCTCTCGTGAAAAAAGAAATCCGTGATTTCGTTTATTTCACATCAAGAGTATACTTACCTCCCTAATACTTTTGATATTGCCAGAATTCGACAGTGAATTCGGCGGGAGGGAGGCGAGGTCAAAAGACCAGCTCATCCCTATACGCTTTTCTGCGTTTAAGGCACTTAAACTTCTGAAACTGTATGAAAAAACAGTCAGGATTTGACTAACCATCGGATAACACCCCCGATGTATGAGAGATGACCGAATGTCATATGCGCTCCGCCCCCCTCCTTCCTGGGAGGAAGAGTCGAATGACCTCAATGTCCTATACGCTCTCTACGTACAAGTGCCATGTACTACAGGACAGAGACGAAAAAACTCCATTTTCGTATACTCTCAACAATGAACCACATAAATACACAAAACCATCATCATATTAATAACGGGTAACGTGACAAGACAATCAACAATGGACAACACATACACAAGACTGACCTTGTTGAAATGGCTGCTGACATCCTCTTCCCATTGGTGAAGCACGATGCAGTCCCAAATTAGTGGTTGTTTCCATAAATTAATTGTGAAATATATAAGCAATGAGGAAACCCCATCAAAAATATATGCCAAGTTATTTTTTCAAAATCGACAAGGCGAGAGGATTAGAGGTGTCACGGAGATAATGGTCTGTAAAACTTGACTCACAGTGCCACTGAGCCACCGACATAATATCATCCACCGGGACCCCATTAAATAGGGCCGTGGATGTCACTACGCCGCGGACACTGTGAGCCTTGGCCACGTCAACCTGCTTCCCGGTGGCGGATTTATGGCAAAACTGAATGCATTCTACAATCCACCTGGAAATGGTGTCCTTAGAAGCCCTGCCATGGGGTTCAATATAAGACAACCATAACGCCGACTGGTCGGTGCGCCACTCCGCCGTACGATGTTTGTACCGGCAAAGCGCCCGGACGGGACACCATGCTTTAGAATTAGGATCATATCTAGTCAAAGCAGGCAAAACAATAGGTTGACCTGGATATTTCAACGACTGATTTTTAGCCAAGAAATTAATCCTAGGTAGCAGCTTAAGGCCTTCCCCTGAAACCACAAAACGGTCATCCTCGGCTGATAAGGCATGAATTTCACTCCTACGCCTAGCCGAGGCCGCAGCAATTAAAAACACAGTCTTCAGTGTTAATAGTTTCATAGAAATGGAACTAAGTGGTTCAAACGGCTTATCACCTAGTACTTGAAGCACTAGCGATAAACTCCAAGACGGAATCACAGGTGGATTCCTTGGTCTTAGATTGCCCATGCCTTTAATTAATACATTTAATGTATTTACTTCATCACTTCCCCTCTTAGCCAAGCAAGGAATAACAGACATTAAAGCTGACTTATAACCAGCAATAGAGTTAGGCTTGAGGCTATAGGCATCATAGAGGTGACAGAGGAAATCAGCTACTACCTGAATAGATGAATCCATTGGATCAATACATCTTTTTGAGTACCATTCTGCAAATCTGTTGATTTTATAATTATATGCTCTGGAGGTTGACCCCCTCCTGGCTTTGGCCATAAACATGGCTGCTTGCTCAGAAAAGCCCTCCTTAATTCTAGATTCCTTGACAACATCCACGCAGTCAATCTGAACATTGACGGATTGTTGTGAAGGGCCTTGCCCTGGAAGATAATATCGTCCATCAGAGGCAGAGGAACCGGATTGCAGACCAGAAGGTCCAGCAGATCCGTATACCATGATCGGCTTGGCCAATCCGGGGCGATCAGAAGCACTTGGCATTCCTCTTGTCTGATTTTCTGAAGAATTTTTGGAATCAGGATTGCTGGAGGGAATGCGTATGCATACATTCTCCCCCAGCTGATAGCTAACGCATCTGTTGCGAAAGCGCTTGGATCCGGAATCGGAGAGACGTACGTCGTCATCTTCGCATTCTTCTTCGTTGCGAACAAATCGATGTTGGGTTTCCCCCAATGGTCGAACAGACGATCCGCCACACATTGATTTAGTTGCCATTCCGTGGGTAAAACACTCATCCTTCGGCTCAATGAGTCTGCTAGCAGATTTAACCTTCCCGGAATATGAACTGCTTTCAAGGTAATCTGGTGATCCAGACACCAACAAAGCAGTCTCCATGTCATCATACAGAGACTGGGCGACTTCGTTCCACCCTGGCGGTTTATGTAAGTCACAACTGTTGAGTTGTCTGAACGAATAAGAACAATCTTGCCCTGAACTTTCTGTAAGAAATGTTCCAGGCCCAGGACTACTGCTCTTAGCTCCAGTAGATTTATATGTTCCTTTGACTGTTCCAGATTCCAAAGCCCTGATATCGTGGACTCTTCCAGGCAAGCTCCCCAGCCCTCCATCGATGCATCTGTATACACAGTCAGCTGAGGGTGGGGAGGGGTTAGCATAACCCCCACCAAGAGATTCTCTGTGTCCAACCACCATTGCAGGTGATGAATCAGAGGCGCCAACACTGGCACATTCGAGTCCAGCGAACCTGTACTCTGGGTCCATTGTGTCATGAGAAATAACTGGATCGGCCGCCTGCATAAGGCGGCCTGAGGAATGACTGGTTCCAATGAAACCATCAACCCCAGCATTCTCAAGTAAACCCGTGCCAGGACATGACGACTGTCGCACACTGACTGAATTAATGAGATGAGTTTCTGAACTCTCTCCTGAGTAGGATAAACATATCCTGTCTCTAGATCGAAGAACATCCCCAGGTAAACAAACTTCTGGGATGGAATCAGCTCTGATTTTGGGAAATTGATCATCCAGCCTAAGTCTGTGAGAGTTTTCAAAACAATCTCCAGACTGGCCGATAAACTTTCCCGGGTGTGCGCTTTCAACAGCCAGTCGTCTATGTACGTGTGGACTGCTATGCTTCTCCTGCGGAGGTATGCGGTGATCGCAAGAACCACACAGGTGAAAACCCGAGGAGCCGTGGAAATTCCGAAGGGTAGCACCCTGAATTCCCACTGTCTGCCCTGGAATGCAAATCTCAGGAAGCGACGGAAACTCCTGTGTATGGGGATGTGGAAATAAGCGTCCTTCAAATCTATCGAAGCTGTCCACATTCCCCTCTCTAACCCCGCCAACACCGAGCGCACAGTCTCCATCTTGAAACTGGGCGTCTCTATGAACTTGTTCAATGGCTTGAGGTTGAGAATTGGTCTCCACCCTCCGGTGTTCTTTGTTACTAAGAACAGGGTTGAATAGAAGCCCGGACACCTCTGTGCCGGATGAATAGCTCCTTTTTGTATGAGGGAATTTATTTCCTCCTCGATACACAACCTTTGATCTGGATCTCTCGGATTTGGAGTCCAGATCGGCACTAGAGACAGTCGCGATGGCGGGCCTGTCATCCAATCGGGATGATACCCGACTGAAAGCCATCGCAAGACTAAACGGTCCTGAGTTAACCGTTCCCACTCTTGCATGTGGTCGGCTAGCCAGCCTCCCACCGGTCCACCTAGGGATAGAGGTGGACATAAGGAGTGCAAGAGCGGCACTGTCTCCTCTGCCAGAAACACCGGCGCGGTTCTCACCGCGGTAACCGTCCCATCAGGAACGATTACCCCGCCCAGATCCTCGCGCGCCACGACCAGCACCGCGCGCACCTCGGTGCGCGGGCGGCTGCCTGGCTGACTGTGCCTGAGGAGCCTGCGCCCCCCTCGCTGCTGGCCGAATCACACGCGGCCGAGGCCGGCGCTGCGATGGTGGTTGGCCTCTGACCTGGCCACTACCACCTCGAGCCTGCAGGGGACGATACGCAGGGGGTGCGGCGCGAACGTTGGCACGACGAAGCACCTCAAACTGCTCGCGCAGCGCCCTCTGGTTATTGACCAGAGTAACCGTCTCCTGGAGGTGCCTACACCCCTCACCTCCAAAGAGACCAGGACCTGTCATAGGCGTACGTAGTAGCCTATTGTAGAGGTCCTGGGACGGGCACAGATTATCCAAGGCAAAAGTGCGCCTTGCCCGGACACTCCTGGTCACCGCCCGCGTCATACAGTCCAGAGCCAGGTTGATACCATCCTGGATGGCTCGCTGGACTGTGACCGGACTTGGCTGGCGCGATGCGGATGCTGTTACTACCCCTTGTAACAGCTGGGAGACGTGGGACAGAGCGGCAATCGAAGCCCTCCAACTCTCCTCCGCATCACGCAACGCGGCATTTGCTGAACGCAACGCGTTCGAACACAAGACTCCCGTGTCAGAACGGGAGCCTGGCCGCGCATCCTCACCCAAAGCCGCGCGGTCATCCACGCTCGGCTTCGGTACCACACCGTACCGCTGGTAGTCCAGGGGCACGATGCGGCAACGCCTGGCCACCTCGCGCGGGGCCTTAGCGAGACGTCCACTCGACTTAATGGACGTCTCCGCCGCCTCGAACATGTCAACGACATGCTCTGCCAGCGGCAGAGAAGGCATAGCGTTAGCAGTAGGCTTACCAGCTAACCACGGCCTGTGCTCACGCTGGCTAGCCGACTGCTCCACGGGCAGATCTGGTTTAACACTCACCAACCACTGGCAAGCGTCAGACCAATCCTCCTCCGTGGCTAGCTGCGAGCGCTCTACAAGACGGGGGCCTTCGTCTTCCTCCTGAGCGCAAGCAACAGAGCTTGACGGCGGGTACGCTGATATCCCTGGCAAGCCAGGGAGAACATGCGGGCCTGACAATACCGGCATGCTAATATCACTGGTTTGACCAGGAGCAGGCGCCGTGGTAGAGCGCGGGGCATATACCGCCCCACCACGGCCCCGGCCAGCACCAGCGACACTCTCGGCAAGCCGAGGTATGCGGTACCGCTGGCCTTCAGCGCCCAGGGCCACCGTCTGAACCGTGGATTCTAGCCCTGGGAGAGTAGAACCGTGGAAAAAGGCGCCTGTATTCCCCGCGAGGGGTGCACAGACATCATAATCCATGTCCACGTCTTCAGACGGCGACCCCAACAGGTAATCCTCATCCTCCTGGCCAGACAGATTAGACTCCGGGTCAGCAAAGAGAGCTAACCCGGACTGGCCAGGGAAGGTGCCATACGAGGTACTGGCACCCGCGGTGTGCGGATACCCCTGGACTGATAAGCAGCCCGCGGGTTCCAGCGACGACCGTCCACGGTCCCTATTGGGCGCGGCAATAAGCCTGCTGCCAGGGCCGTGGAACGCCCCCTCTAATGGGGCCACCTCTGAATCTTCAAACAACGGAAGCGTACTAAGGAACGTTGATTCAGAGGTGGGGATTACCTGCTCCGAAGCAGATGATGAGGTCAATAAAGGATTTGGTCCAGGAAGCATGCCACGAAGCAACTCTGGAACCAAATCCTTTATTGTCCTCCTCATCTCTCCCAACATCTCGGTCCGGAAGGCCTCCATGTCCACCGCGGACGAGGCCTTCCTCTTACCCTTCTTACTTACACACTCTTTTTTCAGCTTCTTCTTCTCCTCCTCCACCTTGTCCTTCGCCTGCAAGCACAAGAATTCGGACATTAGCTCGCCCCCCCCAGTGCTTACATATCTCGCAATTAAGCAAGGGACCACAGGGGCTACACTGAAAACAGAGATGAGGGCCAAACTTGTCCCTCAAAGATCGTCCACAGGACGCACAACCAGGTCTCTGAAAAAGGCCAAAGGACGAGGAGTATGAGCAATCTAGTTAAGCTTAGAAACTCACCAACTCAAGAGAAGGAAAATGATAATAAAGATCATAATTTATCAGAAAACCAGCTTCGGACAACTTTAATTGTTAATAAAGAGCAAGGCTAATTATGACGTCATTAATCCTATGACAGGAAAAAATCGATCCCCAACAAACATCCCAGTGCAAGGACGAATTGTATCTCTAACCAGAACATGTGCAGAATGGACATTTCGACTACACAAGCATCAGATATATACTGATAACAATGGCAAATAAAGTTAATTATCTCCCTTTCCTCTAAATAATTAACATCACCTCATATCAATAATTAGATACCTGACACCTTGTCTAGACAAACCATCCAACCTGATGAACTGGAGCACTCCACCACTGAACGCCTCTTAACTCTCTCCACCTCTAGGGGAAGGAATTGGATCAAGAGGGCAAAGTGAGAAGACCTTTATAATAGGCCTCCAACTCACTGGACATAGAATTTTTGGTTAGATAACCTAACAGTATTAGTAGGAAATGGAACCATGGTGGAGAGACACAAACCCTCTGCTGATGTCATGTCCATAATATTTCTTCACACAGACCTGTGGACATAAACACAAAGAGAGATTAGTCTTATATAGCACCTAGTTGAAATAAACCAACTAATCAAGGCGCTTATCACGTTTAGCGCGAGTCCCGGAAACACATTACAACGGGACAAAACTCGCTAATTTTACTAGAAGTCACCTGATTTAAAGGTCCAAGGCCCTCCTGTGGCGAAGTTACTCTCTCTGCCATCTTTCTCAGGTATCAACAGTTCTGAATTTTGCCAAAAACGCTTATAATTGAGCTACAAAAAGCACTCGCACAAAAGCATGTGTTGTCTCTCAGCCAATAAATTAGCAAAGAGGAAGTGCTAGTCTGCGCATGCGCGGTGGTGGGGCTGGCATCCGCCAGACTATGCTCTGACTCCCTGCCCAGTAGGGGCACCTAACTGTTTTAATCTGAGTGTTTATTGAGTGAAAGCCAATATTTAGCAATATCAAAAGTATTAGGGAGGTAAGTATACTCTTGATGTGAAAATGGTGTGGGCTGGAATCCATGAAAATGGCAAAACAAATCTTAGTGATTTGTGGAAATTTAACGGCTCAATGTTACTTGTGAAGGAGTTGTCGCCCCTGTTGTCATCCCTTTTACGCAGCATCATGCAGACTTTATGTTCCAGCAAGACAACACCTGTCCTCATTCAGCTAGGATCACCAGTGATTTCCTTGAGGCTAACAATGTTTCGGTGTTGGACTGGCCAGCGCGATCACCGGACCTGTCTCCTATCGAACATGTGTGGGACATTCTTGGCCCTATGGTGTGTGAGAACCATCCACATCTTCACAACGTGCGGGAGCTGGAAGCTGCACTGCTCCAGAAATGGGATGCGATTCCTCTTCGTGACATCAGGTGCTTAATTCGAAGCATGAGAAAGTGATGTACGGCGGTGGTTAATGCATGCGGAGGTCACAACCGGTATTGACAGCTCAGTGTCATTATTTAAATTGGACCCTTCCATTGAATGATGCCGTGTTAAAGGCGCGATGCTAGCATTACAGTAACAAGAGACTGTTGTTCAAATTGGAAAATGACCTATCAATTAAATAATATATTTGAATCAATTTATTGTTTTTGTTAAATAACATTTATACAGTAATATTCTCAGTGTTGCTAAACTTTTTTGGTTCAGTATATATATACATATATATATATATATATATATATATATATATATATATATATATATATATATATATATATATATATATATATATAGTAACTGTTGAAATAAATTCTTCTCTAAGTCTAATCCCATCAACCGATGAAGTGCCAAAGTGAGCCAATAAATGGTAACACACCTATCATCCACAAACACTTGGTGGTCATCTTGGATTCTGCCTCATTGTCGATATCAACAGGTTTTTTCCCCAGACCTAGTCCAATCAATCTATGAACTTTCAATGCGATCTGATAAATGGTAGAAAAAATATCCTCCGGAAACCACTCTACCACCCTCCTGCCCAGGCAGCGCCCTCACATAATAACCCCCTCCCCTTCCACCAACCAAATTTTTTAGGCAGGGCATAAAAATATTAGTTTTCTTGACATATCCTGACCGTTAATGGATTAAGCCAACCCTTTCAGCCATTCACAGACAATGTGCGAGCAATTCTCATAATACATACATGGTAAGACTAACTTGCTTTTAAGTACTAACTTGCTTTTGAGGTTGGTAGCATGACATTGCGTATGAATCCTGAAGGCTTAGTCACATTTATAAATGCTCTAAGTCGTTAACGCTTTGACACTCATCAGCCAAAAATGGATTCTGCAGTCGTCTTGAGAAATATCCATTTGCAGACCAAGAAGACTATTTTTTTTAATGTACCACTGGAAGGACTAGCTCGATAAGCGAGCCAGTCATTCCAGTGGTAAATTAAAAAAAATAGTCTTCTCTTGGTCTGCAAATGGATATTTTCTATGAGTAAATTGAAATTTTCTTGAACAAATTCGAGGGTTAAAGGGTTAAGGTAACCGTAGATTGTTCAAGCATGAATTACCAAGCAGCCAAGTAGGGATTTAGTTTTTAAATTTCACGTCACTTTGGTTTTACAACATTCTCACATTTTGGACCCTAGGGCCCCTCCACTTCTAAACTGTAAGAATGTTAGACAAATATGAGTGACTTCAAAGTTAACAGGAAGTTTGATTGCAATGCAACCATGAAGCTGGACTTTATGACTTTGGAATGGAATATGAAGCTGGACTTCAAATACAAAACAGATAGAAGTTGAACTAAACACAAATTGTTAACGTTGAAAAGAACAGTTTTTCAAAGATCAGAATGGCCGTGACCTTTTGACCCTGAATAACATTGTGTCATGTTCTCTGATTATAAGGAAGCATATGTTTAAGTTTGGGTCCAGTATGATTAACCAAATATGAGATATAAATTACGAAGTTGAGGTAAAGGCAAAATGTTAAGACTGAAAAAAACCCATTCTTTTACAAATATCACAATGATATTGACCTTTGACCATTTGGCCCAACTGGTCATTATGTGATGCCCTCTAATTATATGGTTAGTTTGTGGCCATAGCAAACTGCGTAATCTCATAAAACTATTTGTGATATTATTTTATATTTTATTTCGCAACTGCTCTCCATATTAAGCTTGCATGATTACGGGATTAAATCGAAAATCACAATTATTTTTTAAATCGTGAATTTATTTGATTAATAGTCACATAATTGAATAATCCTGAATAATTTCTACTGCATTAAATATTTCAAAGCCTAACCTTTAATTACTCTTTAATGTGATCAGTAACGGAAATTTACATTTTATTTCAGTATGTTCATTGGCAGGCCAAGAGAAAACTATTTTTGAAAATTTATCATTGGAATGACTGGCTTGATAATCTTTGGCAGCAGATGGACATGCCAAGACTGTTTCTGAGATCATTTTGAGCATTATCAGGGTATTAACCTTTTAACATTCATGTCAGCCAAAAGCAGCTTCTGCCCGTGCTCTTGAGAAATGTCCATTTGCAGATGAAGAGAAGACTAGTTTTGAAAATTTACCCCTGGAATGACGGGCTCGATAACTGAGCCAGTCATTCCAGCAGTAAATTTTCAAAAATAGTTTTCTCTTCAACCACAAATGAACATTTTCTATGAGAAAATCAAAATTTTCTTGAATAAATTCGAGTATTAAAGGGTTAAATCCTCAAAGGAAAGATTTTATGTACCGTACAGCTCATAAATAAGTGTAGATGTTATGTACAGTACAGCTCATAAATAAGTGTAGATTTTATGTACAGTACAGCTCGTAAATAAGTGTAGATTTTATGTACAGTACAGCTCATAAATAAGTGTAGATTTTATGTACAGTACAGCTCATAAATAAGTGTAGATTTTATGTACCGTACAGCGCATAAGTGTAGATTTTATGTACCGTACAGCTCATAAATAAGTGTAGATTTTATGTACCGTACAGCTCATAAATAAGTGTAGATTTTATGTACCGTACAGCTCATAAATAAGTGTAGATTTTATGTACCGTACAGCTCATAGATAAGTGTAGATTTTATGTACAGTACAGCTCATAAATAAGTGTAGATTTTATGTACCGTACAGCTCATAAATAAGTGTAGATTTTATGTACCGTACAGCTCATAAATAAGTGTAGATTTTATGGACAGTACAGCTCATAAATAAGTGTAGATTTTATGTACAGTACGGCTCATAAATAAGTGTAGATTTTATGTACAGTACAGCTCATAAATAAGTGTAGATTTTATGTACAGTACAGCTCATAAATAAGTGTAGATTTTATGCACAGTACAGCTCATAAATAAGTGTTGTTGTTCCCAAAACAAAAACAGAAACATATAGTACACTTTGAACAAAATGTAAGAAATTTTCTGTTGAACATATTGAACATAATTGGAGTGGAAGACACTGCTGCCTTAGGCAAAAAATATACAACAGTACATTTCTTTTGTTTTAAAAACATCATACGTTATCTCTGAGTTGTACTATACTTAATTCTCAAGTCAAGTGGTAAGCCACACACTGAATATTATCTAATGAATACAGAACAAGAATGAAACGCTAGCTTACTTCTGAACTTTAGGATATTTCATCTTATCAATGATATTTGTCGAATCTCTCTGACTCTCCTTCAGGTGTTGCGGCCAAACACAATCTACCCAATCAATTTGACGCACCTGAAAAAACCCAGGAGATATAGAACTATATATTTATAAATATGCAATTTCAATATTAATTTCAAAGTGTTGCGTCATGATATGTTTATAAAAACTGCATTTTAAGAAAAGATGATTATTGACAGTTTCTTGTCACACAGAAAGGAATGTATTATGATCATGCAAGCATCTTTCTGAAGTGATGATTGTTTATGACAATAACTCTGGACATGTTGAATATCTTTAAAACAATTTGACTGAAAGATGTTGGTGGATTAGCCACCAAAAACCTTCATTCAAATTGTTTTCAAAATATTCAGTGTATCCAGTGTTAAACTCCAGGGCAAGTGTAGTCTGCAAAAATTCAGCAGGCAGCCAGTTAAGATGGTGTAAAATCATTTGAATGGTTAAGGTTAATAGTTAAGCTAAAGGTGAACAATCACAGCAGAATGCTAGAAAATAAAATTATTTAAATTGTGTACTTTAACCGTCTGACTGCTGAGTTTTTGCGGACGACATATTACAAGGGTTATATCTCTGGACCTGCTAAATATTTTGAAAACAATTTGACTGAAAGTTGTTGGTGGCTAAGCCACCTTTCAATCAAATTGTTTTCAAAATATTCAGCAAGTAGATGGTTTACGCGCGTTGAAATTATTGGCTGGTGGCTTGCACCAGTGAAACAGTTAAGAGGCTTAAATTGTGTAATGTAATGAAGTGAAATAAATATTAACATATGATTTCATTCCATATAAATTATTTTATTATTTTAACTGTGAAGTTGAATTAGAGACTCGTCTCTCTAATTTAATTTCACAATTTAAAAAATTTATTAATTTATACATCATTAAATTATGTTAAGATTTATTTCGTTTCCTTACATCTAGGAACACAATTTAAGCCTTTAAAAGTTTATAATTTTAACAATTTTATTTTCTAGCATTCTGCTGTGAATATGCACCTGTAAATGCATTATATATAGCCAATAATATTCACTGTTGCTTTCTTCATTAAGTTTCTCTGAACTTTAGAGGTACCAACATGACTAGTGACTAGTAGGAGATTCAATGAGACTCATCACAGTAGGAGATTCAATATGACTCATAACAGTAGGAGACTCAATATGACTCAACAGTAGGAGACTCAATATGACTCATCACAGTAGGAGATTCAATATGACTCACCACAGTAGGAGACTCAATATGACTCACCACAGTAGGAGATTCAATATGACTCATAACAGTAGGAGATTCAATATGACTCACCACAGTACACCATAGCAGGAGATTCAATATGACTCACAACAGTACACCATAGCAGGAGGTTCAATATGACTCACCACAGTACACCATAGCAGGAGATTCAATATGACTCACCACAGTACACCATAGCAGGAGATTCAATATGACTCACCACAGTACACCATAGCAGGAGATTCAATATGACTCACCACAGTACACCATAGCAGGAGATTCAATATGACTCACCACAGTACACCATAGCAGGAGATTCAATATGACTCACCACAGTACACCATAGCAGGAGATTCAATATGACTCACCACAGTACACCATAGCAGGAGATTCAATATGATTCACCACAGTACACCATAGCAGGAGATTCAATATGACTCACCACAGTACACCATAGCAGGAGATTCAATATGACTCACCACAGTACACCATAGCAGGAGATTCAATATGACTCACCACAGTACACCACAGCAGGAGATTCAATATGACTCACCACAGTACACCACAGCAGGAGATTCAATATGACTCACCACAGTACACCACAGCAGGAGATTCAATATGACTCACCACAGTACACCACAGCAGGAGATTCAATATGACTCACCACAGTAGGAGATTCAATATGACTCACCACAGTACACCACAGTAGGAGATTCAATATGACTCATAACAGTAGGAGATTCAATATGACTCACCACAGTACACCACAGTAGGAGATTCAATATGACTCATAACAGCAGGAGATTCAATATGACTCACCACAGTACACCATAGCAGGAGATTCAATATAGTGTTAAAGGGACTCACCACAGCAGGAGATTCAATATGACTCACCACAGCAGGAGATTCAATATGACTCACCACAGCAGGAGAATCAATATGACTCACCACAGCAGGAGATTCAATATGACTCACCACAGCAGGAGATTCAATATGACTCACCACAGCAGGAGATTCAATATAGTGTTGAAGACGTGTGTGACTGAACTCTAGGCTAATCACATTAAGCAGACGCTTTCTCTCCGGGTTTGTAAAATATTTCTCCCATTCCCTCATTGACATTTCCATGCCTTTCTGTGTGTTTACATCCATTACATCCAAGATACGACGCGCACCTAATGGAGAGAACAATAATATATATATTTTTAAATAACACACGTACGGGCGCATGCGCACGTGCACGCACGCATGCACACACACACACAACATGCACACAGACATACACACACACCCACCCACCCACCCACACACACACACACACACACACACACACACAGACACACTCACTCACACACACGCACGCACATACACGTGTACACAAAACACAAACGCCACGCATGCGCGCACACACATACACAAACTCACAAAACTTACCAACACACTGTCTGACATCGCTGACTTGGAAATTTTCACTTGGCATCCTGAAATACAACATAATATTACAGCATTCTATACCTGTAATATGTGCAAAAAGAAAGAGCAATCAGATTCATTGCAAACTTTGTTTTTGTCAAAATTCTTTAATTAAAGATTTTTTGGGTGTTTATTTTTCAAATCCACTCAATAGTTTCCAAGATATTTATAGAGTCAAAATCTGATCCGATCTTGATCCAGGTTTCTTTTTTAGCTCAATCATGGCCAATGTCTGGGGATCCCATATGTTATGGTGAGACGTTTTGTCTTAACATTTGAGCAAAATTTGGAACCAAAGTTTCTGAGATAGAGCGCTGGACACAGACAGACAGATGCTCTGGACACAGACAGACAGACAGCAAGACAGGCGGACAAACAGACAGAGATACATCTGAAAGCGATTCATTCGGTAGTAAAGTTATCATTCGGAAACCAGTTTACAACATTTTTCAAGGCTGGTGGGTACATTTCAAGTACCTTTCAAGGCAACTTACAAATTCCGACCTTACGTTTCAAGATTGTATGAACACTAAAGTGTGATAACTCTGTAGTATTGCTCAAGGGGAGTAACTCAGTACTAGTTAGTATTGCTCAAGGGGAATAACTCAGTACTAGTTAGTATTGCTCAAGGGGAATAACTCAGTACTAGTTAGTATTGGTTAAGGATAGCAGCTTTAACCATTTAACACTCATATCACCCAAAAACAGCTTCTGCAATCGTCTTCAGAATTCTCCATTCGCAGACCAAGCTTTTTGGAAATTTACCACTGGAATGACTGGCTCGATAACCGAGCAAGTCATTCAGTGGCAAATTTTCAAAAATAGTCTTATCTTGGTCTGCAAATGGACATTTTTATATGAAATTTTCTTGAATTGATTCAAGAGTTAACGGGTTAAGCACCATCCCTACAAGAATGAATGAAACATGAGCTTGAGTTCCGGACATGTCAGAAACATGTGCTTGAGTTCCGGACATGTCAGAAACATGAGCTTGAGTTCCGGACATGTCAGAAACATGTGCTTGACCTTGATCCCGCGCTTGATAGGCATCTTAGCATTAATCTATTTTCTCATTAAATTCTGAATTTTGTTCAAATTCTTTTGGTTTAATCCTTCAATTGACAAGCTGGCTAAACTGGCTTCGAAAAGTCGAGCCAAAAACTAATTGGAATTATCTCATACCATAAAATAGACGTAACCTTTTAACACTCATATCAGCCAAAAGCAGCTTCTGCAGTGGTCTTCAGAAATTACCATTTGCAGATCAAGAGAAGACTATTTTGGAAAATTTACCACTGGAATGATGTGGCTCGATAACCGAGACAGTCATCCCAGTGGTCAATTAAAAAAAATAGTCTTCTCTTGTTCTGAAAAGGGACATTTTCTATGAGAAAACTTAAATTTTCTTGAGTAAATTCGAGGGTCAAAGGGTTAAAGTTAACCCATTAACCCGTAATCCTTACCACACTTGTGTTAAAATTTTAAATTTTCAAATTAAATTAAAAGATGAACTGGTATTCATTTTTCAACAAATTTGCTGGGAGATGGTGCTGTCGTAGACAGCAACATCTTTCAGTAAAATTGTTGAAAAATGTACATCAGTTTCTTTAATATTGACATAGTAAAAGATAGAATATTGACGTCAGAGCGCTAAGGGTTAAGCTCATCAAAAACTGTCAGCAATTGTCTTGAGAAATGTCCGTTTGCAGAACAAGAGACTATTTTCAGTGGTTAATTCAACTAATTTCTCAAAATTATCCTTGTCTTCTTCTGCAAATGGACATTTTCTATAAGAAAATTATTAAAATTTTCATTAGCAAATTTGAGTGTTAAAGAGGTAAGTATACCATCTGAGGCACACACCATCTCGACATGACCAGAAAATGGTTGACCTACCTCATACCGAGACCCATCTTCTCATAGAACACAATAGGATTGACCAGCCCATTCTTCTGGAAGTACTCCATCACAAATTCTGGTGAAAACAAATATGGAGAAATATATCACTGTATCAGCTGAATAGCCACCGGTGTAATATGAGTGGAGATATATATCACTGTATCAGCTGAATAGCCACCGGTGTAATATGAGTGGAGAAATATATCACTGTATCAGCTGAATAGCCACCGGTGTAATATGAGTGGAGAAATATATCACTGTATCAGCTGATTAGCCACCGGTGTAATATGAGTGGAGAAATGTATCACTGTATCAGTTGTATAGCCAGTGTAATATGAGTGGAGAAATATATCACTGTATCAGCTGAATAGCCGGTGTAATATGAGTGGAGAAATATATCACTGTATCAGCTGAATAGCCAGTGTAATATGAGTGGAGAAATGTATCACAGTATCAGCTGAATAGCCGGTGTAATATGAGTGGAGAAATGTATCACTGTATCAGCTGAATAGCCAGTGTAATATGAGTGGAGAAATGTATCACTCTATCAGCTGAATAGCCAGTGTAATATGAGTGGAGAAATGTATCACTGTATCAGCTGAATAGCCAGTGTAATATGAGTGGAGAAATGTATCACTGTATCAGCTGAATAGCCAGTGTAATATGAGTGGAGAAATGTATCACTGTATCAGCTGAATAGACAGTGTAATATGAGTGGAGAAATATATCACTGTATCAGCTGAATAGCCGGTGTAATATGAGTGGAGAAATGTATCACTGTATCAGTTGTATAGCCAGTGTAATATGAGTGGAGAAATATATCACTGTATCAGCTGAATAGCCGGTGTAATATGAGTGGAGAAATATATCACTGTATCAGCTGAATAGCCAGTGTAATATGAGTGGAGAAATGTATCACTGTATCAGTTGTATAGCCAGTGTAATATGAGTGGAGAAATGTATCACTGTATCAGCTGACTAGCCAGTGTAATATGAGTGGAAAAATATATCACTGTATCAGCTGAATAGCCAGTGTAACAAGAGTGGAGAAATATATCACTCTATCAGCTGAATACACAGTGTAATATGAGTGGAGAAATATATCACTGTATCAGCTGAATAGGCGGTGTAATATGAGTGGAGAAATGTATCACTGTATCAGTTGTATAGCCAGTGTAATATGAGTGGCGAAATGTATCACAGTATCAGCTGAATACCCAGTGTAATATGAGTGGAGAAATGTATCACTGTATCAGCTGAATAGCCGGTGTAATATGAGTGGAGAAATATATCACTATCAGTTGAATAGCCAGTGTAACATGAGTGGAGAAATATACCACTCTATCAGCTGAATAGCCAGTGTAATATGAGTGGAGAAATATATCACTGTATCAGCTGAATAGCCAGTGTAATATGAGTGGAGAAATAACCCAGTGTAATATGAGTGGAGAAATATATCACTGTATCAGTTGAATAGCCAGTGTAATATGAGTGGAGAAATGTATCACCGTATCAGTTGTATAGCCGGTGTAATATGAGTGGAGAAATGTATCACTGTATCAGCTGAATACCCAGTGTAATATGAGTGGAGAAATATATCACTGTATCAGCTGAATAGCCAGTGTAATATGAGTGGAGAAATATATCACTGTATCAGCTGAATAGCCAGTGTAATATGAGTGGAGAAATGTATCACTGTATCAGCTGAATAGCCAGTGTAATGAGTGGGAACCCAGTGTAATATGAGTGGAGAAATATATCACTGTATCAGCTGAATAGCCAGTGTATTATGAGTCGAGAAATGTATCACCGTATCAGTTGTATAGCCAGTGTAATATGAGTGGAGACATGTATCAGCTGAATAGCCAGTGTAATATGAGTGGAGACATGTATCACAGTATCAGCTGAATAGCCGGTGTAATATGAGTGGAGAAATGTATCACCGTATCAGTTGTATAGCCAGTGTAATATGAGTGGAGACATGTATCACAGTATCAGCTGAATAGCCAGTGTAATATGAGTGGAGAAATGTATCACAGTATCAGCTGAATAGCCAGTGTAATATGAGTGGAGAAATATATCACTGTATCAGCTGAATAGCCAGTGTAACATGAGTGGAGAAATATATAACTGTATCAGCTGAATAGCCAGTGTAATATGAGTGGAGAAATGTGTCATGGTATCAGTTGAATACCCAATGTAATACGAGTGGAGAAATAACCAAGTGTAATATGAGTGGAGAAATATATCACTGTATCAGTTGAATAGCCAGTGTAATATGAGTGGAGAAATGTATCACCGTATCAGTTGTATAGCCGGTGTAATATGAGTGGAGAAATGTATCACTGTATCAGCTGAATACCCAGTGTAATATGAGTGGAGAAATATATCACTGTATCAGCTGAATAGCCAGTGTAATATGAGTGGAGAAATATATCACTGTATCAGCTGAATAGCCAGTGTAATATGAGTGGAGAAATATATCACTGTATCAGCTGAATAGCCAGTGTAATATGAGTGGAGAAATGTATCACTGTATCAGCTGAATAGCCACTGTAATGAGTGGGAACCCAGTGTAATATGAGTGGAGAAATATATCACTGTATCAGCTGAATAGCCAGTGTAATATGAGTGGAGAAATGTATCACCGTATCAGTTGTATAGCCAGTGTAATATGAGTGGAGACATGTATCACAGTATCAGCTGAATAGCCAGTGTAATATGAGTGGAGACATGTATCACAGTATCAGCTGAATAGCCGGTGTAATATGAGTGGAGAAATGTATCACCGTATCAGTTGTATAGCCAGTGTAATATGAGTGGAGACATGTATCACAGTATCAGCTGAATAGCCAGTGTAATATGAGTGGAGAAATGTATCACAGTATCAGCTGAATAGCCAGTGTAATATGAGTGGAGAAATATATCACTGTATCAGCTGAATAGCCAGTGTAACATGAGTGGAGAAATATATCACTGTATCAGCTGAATAGCCAGTGTAATATGAGTGGAGAAATGTGTCATGGTATCAGTTGAATACCCAATGTAATATGAGTGGAGAAATAACCAAGTGTAATATGAGTGGAGAAATATATCACTGTATCAGCTGAATAGCCAGTGTAATATGAGTGGAGAAATGTATCACCGTATCAGTTGTATAGCCAGTGTAATATGAGTGGAGACATGTATCACAGTATCAGCTGAATAGCGAGTGTAACATCAGTGGAGAAATATATCACTGTATCAACTGAATAGCCAGTGTAATATGAGTGGAGAAATATATCACTGCATCATCTGAATAGCCACTGTAATATGAGTGGAGATTTATATCACTGTATCAGCTGAATAGCCAGTGTAATATGAGTGGAGAAATGTATCACTGTATCAGTTGTATAGCCAGTGTAATATGAGTGGAGACATGTATCACAGTATCAGCTGAATAGCGAGTGTAACATCAGTGGAGAAATATATCACTGTATCAACTGAATAGCCAGTGTAATATGAGTGGAGGAATATATCACTGTATCATCTGAATAGCCAGTATAATATGAGTGGAGAGATATATCACTGTATCAGCTGAATAGCCAGTGTAACATGAGTAGAGATATATCACTGTATCAGCTGAATGGCCTGTGCAATATGAGTGGAGAAATATATCCCTGCATCATCTGAATAGACGGTGTAATATGAGTGGAGAAATATATCACTGCATCATCTGAATAGCCAGTATAACATGAGTGGAGAAATATGTCACCGCATCATCTGAATAGCCAGCCAGTGTAATATGAGTGGAGAAATATATCACTGTATCAGCTGAATAGCCACCGGTGTAATATGAGTGGAGAAATGTATCACTGTATCAGTTGTATAGCCAGTGTAATATGAGTGGAGAAATATATCACTGCATAATCTGAATAGACGGTGTAATACAAGTTGAATGATACTTACTAGTGTTGGGAATTAGTACTAATTTTGGTTTTACGTACTAACCGATGATCAATTAATGAACGATCATAACAGTTTTATTTATCATTTATACCCATTTTTAACGCAATAAGGATTGCATGTTCAAGAATATTTAAACCCTTCAACCCAAGTTTAGATATGACAGATTCTAACTAATTTAAGAACTAGTCTGTTGAATATTCTGAAACTGATTTGACTGAAAACTGTTTCTAAATATTTAACATGTTGTTGGTATGGTTGATTTGAGATTACCATGTATTATTTCAGTGTTGAAAGGCTTAATGCTTAATTGAGTAGCAATATTATGTTAAAAATGAAATTAAAAATAGGTTTTCCAAAAAGTGTTTGTCTTCTGCGGTTGTTTTCTAGCTCTATCAGTCAACATAAATTAAAAGTCAATTTACAAGCAGCCAAAATTAATTTTTGGAATCATGATCAATTTGTTGGTTGAACATGCAAACCAATCAATCATCGATAAAATTGATTATTTGGAACAAACCTAATACTTACGATCTCCTTTGAGTTCTTCAACATAATTAACATTATAGTCATCGCTTGTGAGCTTCTCCTCCACGTCAAAAGTCCTCTTGCCTTCGATTTCATCTTCATCAATGCCCTCATCAGTGTATGTCTTACGCTCGATCTGCCGCTGTGGATGATCACAAACAACATGTATTAAACCAAGTTCGATTCAACAAACCACATATAAAGATTTCATTACAACAACTAAAATTAATATTGTGCTGAATATTTTGACATTAATTCGACTGACCTTGATTAGTTGCTGCTAACAGTTTCCAGTTATATTAGTTTCAAACTGACTGACCCATAAAATAATGTGCAGTTCCTCCTATCCAAGAACCTTCCAAAGAAGTTTCGTCACAATGCTCCAAGCAAAAGCAGTTAAATCGAATGAAAACCCAAAATTTGCACAGACAGAGGGACACAAACTCGGAAAGATGGACAGATGGATGGATTGATTGCCCCACAAATGTGTAGTTCCCTGTGAGCCAGGGTTGGCAATTTCCCAGGAATTCCCAAGGCAGTGGGAAATACTGGGAAATATCAGGAGATACTGGGAAATACTAGGAAATAATGTGAAATAATGGGAAATACTAGGAAATAATGGTAAATATTAATACTGGGAAATACTAAGAAATACTGGGAAATACTAGGATATAATGGTAAATATTGGGAAATATCAGGAAATACTGGCAAATACTATCAAATAATGGGAAATACCGGGAAATAATGGGAAAAACTCAGACATCAGGTGGAAAATTTACATATTTAACCTAATGGTTGTTTATGACGCTTAAGAAAACATTGTCAGACATTAGTAAATATGACCTAGATGTATAGAATGAAATAGGTTAAGCTGTAACAGTAGGTGTTGGTAAAGAATACAATAACACAAGTTACATATGCATAAGTTGCAAGTCATAAAAGAATGTAGTCTTCTAGCTGCTAAGGCAATACTACATCAGAGAAAAATATACATCCACTGTATACTATTACAATTTTGATGGGGTTATGGCTGGATATTTGAGAGTAAATGACCTAACTGTTTAGGATAGTAGATTACCTACCCAATAATAATAGATCATTGTGCACAGTGGCTTTGTCTTATTGTCATGACATACAATGTAAATGTATTACTGAGGTCTTTACCCATTGCTGTGTAGGCTTACTTGCATAAGCCTTTCGCACTCAGGCCAGCCAAAATTACATCTAGAGTGGACTTAATACATGCCAATTTGCAGACCAAGATAATATTGTTTTTGAAAATTTACTACTGGAATGACTGGATCTATAAGTGACCTAGTCATTCCATTGATACGTTTTCTAATATAGTCTTCTCTTGGTCTGCAAATGCACTTATTCTATGAGAAGAGAAATTTGCTTTTATAAATTTGAGGGTTCAAGTGTTAAAGATCTACTGCTAGTGATTCCCTCTCTGGGATGTCATTATTTCCAAAATGAGTGCCATGATGACTGAATACTTTTCATTCTGAAGTTGTGGAAATTAAACAAGAATTCCGCGGAATTAAATGCCTCGCCTGTCTCGTGTTTGTCACAGTGGCATTGACCTTGTGACCTCCCTGTTATCATGCTGCTTCCTAACATTATAGGTAACCATGTATTCAAGTTTAGTTCCAATACGATTAACCGAACCTGAAATATAAATGATTTGCGGAATGGAAAAGCTTAAGGTTGAAAAAGCAGAGGTCAAATACAATATTAGAATAGCCTTGACCTTTGACCTGGTGATCTCCATGTCACTATCCTGTATCCTCTTGGCATAAGCAACTATGTACCAAAGTTGTGCTCCACTAGGGTTAAGCAATCCCAAAATATAACCAGATAAGGTGAGCATAAAAAATTAACTTTGAAGAATAACAAAGTTTTGTAGAGGGCAGAATGACCTTGAACTTCGACATTGTGACATCAGTATCAACATGCTGCTTCCTAACATTATAGGTAACAATGTAACCAAGTTTAGTTCCAATAGGATTAACCAATTCTGACAGATAAGCTAAGAAGTTTTGTTAAACGCAAAAACTTAACATTGAATTTTGTATCAAGGTCACACTGACCTTGACCTTTGATCATGTGATCTCATTATCATTATGCTGCTTCTTAATAGTATAGGCAACCACATAGCCAAGTTTAGTTGCAATAGGCTTAACCAAGCGTGAAATATAAGCTGAAGTTTAGCTAAACACAAAAACTTAATGTTGAACAAGAGCTCCGCAAACGGCACATAATATCCCGCCATGATGACAAGCCACTGAATGAGAGCTATCAGAAAATATTTATTTCTTCCTCAGCCCCATCAGATCAGCAATCCTTATGAAGAGTCAAAGCGATCCGCAAAACGGTCAAGGAGGTATCGTCCGGAAACCAATTTTCAAGATGGCTACCACTGACTGGCGGCCATATTTGATTTTGGAATAAATTTTGATCAGTTTCTTCACCAGACATATTCCAACGACCGCAGGAAGTGATCCAATAAATGAAATCCAGAAACTAACTTTCAAGATGGCAGCCCATGGCTGGCGGCCATCTTGGAGTTTGGATCGTCAATTTCGATAGGTTTCCTCTCCACAACTAGTCCAACCACCGTATGAAATTTCAAAGGGATCCGATAAATGGTAACAGAGTTATCATTTGGAAACCAATTTTCAATATGGCCACCAGTGGCTGGCAGCCATCTTGGAGTTTGCATCATTGTCAATCTCGATAGGTTTCTTCCCCAGAGGTAGTCAAACCACCCTATGATAGCGATCCGATAAACGATAACAGAGTTATCATCTGGAACCAATTTTCAAGATGGCCACCGGTGGCTGGTGGCCATCTTGGATTTCGGATCATTGTCGATTTCGATAAGTTTCTTCCTCAGACCTAGTCCAACCACTCTATGAAGGTTCAAAGTGATCCGATAAACGGTAACAGAGTTATCATTGAGAAACCAATTTTCAAGATGGCCACAGGTGGCTGGTGGCCATCTTGGATTTTGGATCATTGTCAATCTCAATAGGTTTCTTCCCCAGAGGTAGTCCAACCACCCTATGAAGTTTCATAGTGATCCGATAAACGATAACGGAGTTATCATCTGGAAACCAATTTTCAAGATGGACACCGGTGGCTGGTGCCCATCTTGGATTTCGGATCATTGTCAATCTCAATAGGTTTCTTCCCCAGACCTAGTCCAACCACTCTATGAAATTTCATAGCGATCCGATAAACGATAACAGAGTTATCATCTGGAAACCGATTTTCAAGATGACTACTGGTGGTTGGCGGCCATCTTGGATTTCGGATCATCATTGATTTCGATAGGTTTCTTCCGCAGACCTAGTCCAACCACTCCATGAAGTTTCAAAATGATCCGATAAAGGGTAACGGAGATATCATCCGGAAACCAATTTTCAAGATGGCTGCCGGTGGCTGGTGGCCATCTTGGATTTCGGATGATCGTCGATTTCGATAGGTTTCTTCCCAAAACCTAGTCCAACCACCCTATGAAGTTTCGTAAACTTAACGTAAAATATTAACAAATATTATACTGTGACCTTTGACCCCCATAACCTTGACCACATGTCTGCATCAGCAGGCTGCTTCCGTTAAATGTAAACCACCATGTACCCAAGTTTGGTTCCAATTGGATAAGGCATTGTTGAGATATAAGGCAATAACTTTTGTTTAACGCAAAAACGTAACATAAAATATTAACAAAGATTATACCTTGAACACCATAAATTTGACCTCATGATGCCTGCATCAGCATGCTGCTTCCTTTCACTGTATATCTCCATGTATCCAAGTTTGGTTCCAATTGGATCAGGCATTGTTGAGACATAAGACAATAACTTTTGTTTAACGCAAAAACTTAACGTAAAATATTAACAAAGATTATATGGTAACCGTTGACCCCTGTAACCGTGACCTCATGGCCCTTTTATCGTCGGGCTGCTTCCTTTTGATGTATAGTACCATGCATCCAAGTTTGGTTCCAATTGGATCAGGCATTGCTGAGATATAAACTTAACTTAAAAGTTTACGCCGTCGCCAGAAAAGTGATACCTATGTCTCGATCCTGTTTCGCAGGTAAGATAAAAATTGTAATTGCTATTTAAACCTGAAATCTACAGTTGAGAATATGTTGAAGATAATTTGAAAGTCAGTGTTTTCTATCAGTAGCATGATATCAGTTTGTAATCATATAACAGGATGAAATGTGTTGGCATCTGAATCATATAATCTCCAATTACACACGTTTTTGTCCTTCCATTGTGAGATACGTACCAAAACTTTATGTCATTATAATAAGTAAAAACTTGCCAAGAAACACGCTACTTCCCACCTCTGCCGTCGACTTATCCAATTATTTATGTCACCATAATAATCGGGAGGTTGACATAACACAACAAGCATTCTGTAAGTATAGCTTTGCAATACATGTCCCCTACCTGGTGATATAAATCTTTAGAGATTGACAGTCAAAAATTTCATTAAAAATTGTCAAAAGCAGCTGAAGCTCGAACTTGATCTGTAACTTCTCACAACATAGCAATAAACCAAGTTTCAGCTATATATTGTGAAAGAGAAGGAAAAAGTCAGTCTTGAAAGATAATATGTTTGTATTTCATAAGTTGAATGGGGACATAACTCCATAAAAAAATGATGCAAACACCTGAAACTTGAACTTGGTCTGTAATTTCTCATAATAAAGTAATGGACCAATTCTCAGTTTGAAAGACTGCGAGAAAACGGGCGGAAAACTAATATTTTTCGCATTTCATAAGTCTTCATGGGCATAACTCCATGAAAAACTGACGAAAATGTCTGAAACTCGAACTTACTCTGTAACTCCTTATACTAAAGTGATGTACCAATTTTCTCTTAAATAACTTGAAGGATTGCGAAAAAAGTGCGGAAAGCTGATATTTTTCATCGAAAAGCGGGCATAACTCCATCAAAAATTTATGCATACGCCTGAAACTCGAACTTGGTCTGTAACTGCTCACAACAAAGCAATGTAGCAGTTCTCAGTATAATATCTTGAAAGACTATGAAAATATTTTTCGTACTTCATGTCGAAAGGGGGCATAACTCCATGAAAAATTGACGAAAAGGTCTGAAATGTGAACTTGCTCTGTAACTCCTTATACTAAAGTGATACACTGATTTTCGCTTAAATATCTTGAAGGAGTGCGAAAAAAAGTGTGGAAAGCTGATATTTTTCGTATTTCTTAAGTCGAAAGGGGGGGGGGGGGCCTAACTCCATAAAGGCATATGCCTGAAACTTGAACTTGGTCTGTAACTTCTCATAACAAAGCAATGTAGCAATTCTCAGCATAATATCTTGAAAGACTGCGAAAAAAGTGCGGAAAACTAATATTTTTCGTATATCATAAGTCGAAAGGGGGAATAACTCCATGAAAAATTGATGAAAATGTTTGAAACTCGAACTTGCTCTGTAACTCGAGGCACCGATTTTCGCTTAAATACCTTGAACAAAGTAATATACCAAATCTCAGTTGAATACCTTGAAGGACTGCGAAAAAACTGCGGAAAATGGACAGACAGATGGACAGACGGACGGACGGACAGACAGAATGTAAACCTATAGTCCCCCCCACCCCCACCCCCCGGTTTTACCGGTAGGGGACTAAAAATGGGCAACAAAATAATTGACCAATCAAAATTCTCATTTGATATATTTGAAGCCTACCTCCATAGGGTGGTTCCACCAACGTTTCGTTGAAATTGGAACAAATAATTTTCAGAATTTTTTTTAGGATAATCCAAAATGGATGCTGAAAAAATTGACCAATCTGATTTATGAATAGAAATTTTGATGCCTACCACCATAAGATCTTTCAGCCACATTTGATTAAAATCCATCAAGTGGTTTAGGAGATATGTTTTAAAAAGATCTCTGGATAATTTTCAGAAAATCCAAGATGATTGACCCATCAAATTTATCGTTTGATATGTTAAAGCCTGTCACTGTAGGGTGGTTCTAACCAAGTTTATTTGAAATCAGGTCATTGATAAAAGGTGAGTAGTGTTTTACAGGAAAGGACCAGGGAACTAACAAATGTTCTTGAATTATAGATTTAGATAATAATCAACCTATAGACAGACACCAGTAAAAACAGAAATAAATTGCAATAATTTGAAAAAAGCAAATAAATACCATTTATGTCATTCTGGCGCGAACCAATTAGTGACGCAGCTGGTGCTGTGCGCTCTGGTGTATACCGAGAGAATAGATTATACCCACTACAGACGGTCATATCAACTCAGTTATATTCACGTTAAGCTGATTAGCAACTACTTCATGCAGGTGAAATACTGGCTGACCGTAAACGAATTTGACTGAAAGCGTTGTTTTCCAGAGACAGGATCTACATTGAGTTACACAAATTTCAAGATATTCAGTAGGCATCATGTTGCAACCATGGAAACCAGCAGTGTATTTTGAAATCATTTTGACCGAAACCCGTTGCTTCCACCAGAAACAGTGACTTTAAATATAATGTTTTCAAAAGAATCAATAGTGAATTAACAGTAGTGAGTTAATCGTTCTATATCGGCGCCTATAGAGAATACTATTCATACTGCTTACAAAACTATATTCAGGTTTACTTTTGCAATATTCGAGTATGAGCTACACCTGCACACACAGTTGGCACGCCACTGAGTGCGAAACAACAGCTACATCACTAATTGGTTCCAAGTTAAGCGCTCCTAGATTTAGGAAATGCTTTTTCACAAATAATCCAGATTCATTTTACCTGTGGTAGTTGATTTAATATTGCATGAAATTACCAACAAACATCATTTGTTATTTCCCCTTCCTTTAATATGTTCTGGAAAAAGTCTGGACATATCCAGGATTGGTATCGGAAAACTTGATCATACACAATTTGGAATACAGCCTTTCACCATAGGATCCATCCGCCAAAATTTGGCTAAAATCCGCAAAGCGGTTTAGGAGATATGTTTAAAAGAATTTCTGGAGATTTTTTGAAAAATCAAAAATTATGGCCCAAAAAATTGACTGACCAAAATTCTTAACAGAAATATCTGGAACCACTGCTGCCTACCCTCTATATGCTCAATCAGTAATTTCCAAAATGAAAAGCCTGATTTTCAGTAATTTCACCATATCTTTCAGTAATGGATTTTCAGTAATTTTGAGAGGCTTTCAGTAATTCAGTAATGACATAAAAGCAATTATGAAAGCATGAAAACGTGAGAATTAATGAAAATTAAACTATTTAATTGTCACACAGACAGGCAAGCACATGCTTTTTAATTTTCTGAATACAGACCTGGAGATGATTATTATTGAAAAAGTACCACTAATACATTTTCTAAAATAGTCTTCTTAGGAAAGACTATTTTTGGAAATTTATCACTGGAAGGTCTGGCTAAGTTAATGTCTTACTTGATTGAGATTTCCAACTGCCCGAACCCACCTCCAATTCCACCCTACCCCCAACAAAAGATAACAAGAGCCATCAGAAGACGGCATATCCCCCCCCCCGGATCCAAACATTTCAGATAAACATACATCGTAGCTAAACTGTAGTTGTGTTGACATCTTGAAATGATTGCCAGAGATGGACGGGCCGACAGACTGACACACATATATTCTATACAGACGCATGGATATACAGGCATACAGATAGCACATGCACATCTTCAAGTGGTAATGATAATCCTTAGTAAGTTTCAATAGAATCAAAGCTAAATTGTAGGAGTTGTGTTGACAAGAAATGATTGGTACTGCAGTTTATGTATTGGCTTAAAGATATTTAAAGGGAGATAATGCTGTAATGAATAATTTTCTGGCCGCGAAAAAAGCACATGCACATCTTCGGATGGTAATGACTAGATTTACCATGTTTCAAAAGAATTGTAACTAAACTGTAGGAGTTGCATTGACAAGGATGGACCGACAGACGAAGATACATTTTGGACAGATGGATGAATGGATGTACAAGTATACGGATAGCACATGCACATCTTCATGTCGTAATGATAACACTTACCAAGTTTCAAAAGAATCGCAGATAAACTGTAGGAGTTGCGTTGACAAATGATTGGCAATGCAGTTTATGTATCGGCTTTAAGATATTTAGAGGGTGATAACTCTGTAATGAATAATTTTTTGGCCCTGAAAAAAGCACATGCACATCTGCATATGATACTGATAATGTGGACACAATTTAAAGTTAATCCATTGAGACCTCCAGGAGGAATTGTGTTGACAAGAAATGATTGTCAGAGATGGATGGACTGACAGATGGACATAGATACATTTTGGACAGACGGATGGACGTACAGGTATACTGATAACACATGATACTGATAATGTGGACAAAATTTAAAGTTAATCCATTGAGACCTCTAGGAGTTGCGTTGACAAGAAATGATTGTCAGAGATGGATGGACTGACAGATGAACATACATACATTTTGGACAGACGGATGGATGTACAGGTATACGGATAGCACATGCACACCTTCATGTGGTAATGATAACACATACCAATTTTCAAAATAATCGGAGCTAAACTGTAGGAGTTGCGTTGACAAGAAATGTTTGGCAATGCAGTTTATGTATCAGCTTTAAGATATTTAAAGGGGGATAACTCTGTAATGAACAACTCTTTGGTCGCATGCACATCTACACATGATACTGATGTCGACACAATTTTAAGTTAATCCATTGAGACCTCTAGGAGGAGTTGTGTTGACAAGAAATGATTGGCAATGCAGTTTATGTATCGGCATTAAGATATATAAAGGGGGATAACTCCGTAATGAACAATATTTCGGACGGGAAAAAAAGCACATGCACATCCGCACATGATGCTGATAATGTGGACACAATTTTAAGTTAATCCATTGAGACCTCTATTGGGTTCAACACGTGGGGAAATAAATCTTTTATAGGTGTTATAGTGGTCAGAAGTGATTTACCAGGTTAAGATACATTTTGCCAGGGGACCATTTCTCTATGCGGCAGTGATTATATAAGGAATGTTTGTGCTATGAAGAATGGCCTTTTCGTCGGTCTAATATCATTGTGGTAGTCTAAAATCTAATTAATCTGTCGCAGTGAGTGGATTTCTCCTCTTTGGCATGTCTGTCATCCTATAATGAGTCAGTGATCTGAGCATCTGAGCTGTAGTTTAAGCTGTAGTCTGGGAGCTCAGAGACACACTAGAAATGAACAGATGAGGAAGCACACTAATAAACAACACCTGTTTCCTGGGAGATAGTCCAGCAGTTAGTCCTCCAGTTAGTCATGGATGAATGGACCTTTCCAAGTTTATCCATCCATTATATAACGTCATATAACGCCATAGCCAACTAAGTGACGTGTACGCTGATGTCATAATCATTACGTCAAAAATTATTCTATTTGACCCGTCTTTAACTCTTAATAGTCCGACATGTACGAATTGTATGTCTCTACTATTTAATAAACATGCTAAAACTAATAAACTAATTTGACTGCATGCTGTTGCTGCCATAGGCATCAATAGTCCCCAGTTAAATTAGTTCAAAAATATTCAATAGCTTACCTGTATAGTTTTCGGGAAATTGATAGTCAAAGTTCAGAGATCGATCAATCCCAACATGGACGTGGTGTGGGTGGAGCTTAGATTGAGATAGGCGGGGGCATAGCTAAAAGTGGAAAGGTACATTGTTGGAATCGATCATTATTTGACATTCAACCATGTGCATTCTGCAAATTGATTGTGTATGAATTGCGTTGTATTTTGAGGTCATTGTGACCTCAAAAAATCTGTTTGGACAGATGCATTTGACGGATGAACTGTAAAAAAGACAATGACAATGACAATGACAAACTGACAAACATATTTACTTGGTACATAAAGATAAATCTTGTTGAATAAAACTGTGCCACTGAATTCCATCTCTTGATTTACTGTACACTGAAGTAGTATCCGTTTATTTATTTATTGAAATATTCTGTAACACATGGCATGACAATTTGTAAGAAATTTAATATATTAAAAATTAAATTATTTTAAATTTAAGTGCCTTTCTTTATTCCATAATCTTCATGCCATGTGCTGACTGTATTCCTGGTAGAAGAAGAGTCCTCTATCATTCTACAAATATTCACAGATTCCACAAATCCAGAGAATCTGTAACAGGAGATTAATATTAGATATTATGTCTACTTAGAATTTTTTGGAAACTCATTCAAAACTTGTAATTAGGATCTCAATCTCATCTTGACAATTTTCTCGCTTGGTTCTGCATTATTCTTAAATCTTTTACAAAGTGTCTCCCTTACAAAATTGGCGCTGTGAGTAGGATTTTTGTGTTCATTTTTGTACATTACCAAGTTGGATTTTTTGTAAAATTTTTTGGGTAGGATCTTTGGATGATTTTGCAATCATTTTCTTTTGTATTTTACTTCAGTGTTGCAATCAGCATGTATGAATCTTTGGAATGAAGGTTAATTCAAATTGGAATTCAATAGCACTGACAGATTAAATGGAATTAGACTATGCAGTACACAGGACTAATAGACTGAAACCATACTATTTTCAACAGACAGGATCATGGAACATCTGGATCAAGACAGATTGGGGCAGGAGAATGACTGGTTCACGTTATAATCATTTTGAATAGCTGAGATCGTCTCAATTCATCTTATTTGTATCTCCCTGGAGGCAGTTGTTGGATGAGGACTCTCGCTGCTTGAAAATGATGTACTAGAAAATATTTATTTGTTGATTACAGTTTTTCCAGCAGATTAGTTAATGATTTACTTTGTGTGGATTTCATTTGTTTTTGGAAAGAATTGACAGCAATTTCCTTCCTTGAAAAATTAGCGTTTTTAGTAGTAACCATGCTTTAGTTTACTGCAATGCGATAAAGCATGCTATTGAGTGAACTGATGATCAGCCTATTAAACTTCCACATCGTAGAATTTGGCCCACTCAAATGAAACAGGTTAGCGGCAGGAATTATTCGACCTAGTAAGTTCCCATATGTTTCAGCAGTGGTGGTAGTTAAAAAAACAGATGGCACTCCTAGGATTTGTCAAGATTTTTTACTTTTAAATGCACCAATTATTAAAGATGTACATCCGTTACCAAGGATAGAGGCCTTTGATGCATTAAAAGGATCTAAATAGTTTTTGAAGATTGAATTAGCTCATGCTTTTCTACAATGTGCAATTGAAGAAGACATTCCTAAAACAGCATTCAGAGTAGGATTTACTGGGATGTATGAATATATACACCTGTGCAAAAGTTAAGCACCAGCAAAAACAATAGAACGTAGAAACATGATGGTACAACTAGGCTGCCATACTTTGTGTCCCCGCGTTAGCTGACATAATTCCAAGTACGAAATGCACATGCATGCATGACTTCACGCCGCTTGATGTCCGTGCGTGGCGGGAAACAGCACACGTGTTCAGTTATGTAAAAGTCCAGTTTGAGGTGTAGAACATTACATACAGATTTAGGCGACAAGATTAGGAATTTTGTGTTCATGACCGTAGTTTATTTGTACAGAGAGAATTAGCTCTTGATTGTGAACCGCTATGGCAAGACGAAGGTTAAGTGATCGTGTGAAATGGCAAATCATAGGCATGCATACCACGGGTATGTCATGCAGAGAGATTGGCAGACAGCTGAACATTAACCATACTGTAATCAGTCGTTTGATTGCAAAACATGGGCAAACTAACGAGGTGAAGGACAGGCCTAGATCTGGAAGACTGAAGAAGACTACTGCCCGTGATGATCAAGCCCTAGTACGCTTGTTAGGAGATCTTCATTCACCAACAGCAGAGTGCTCAGCCAGCAATGGGAAACGCGCAATAGAGTGTCAATGTCTACCGTCAAAAGGAGACTGTATGCTGCTGGCATGAAAGCTAGGAGACCTGTCAGACGTCCTCTCCTCACTGCACACCACAAAGAGGAGCGTCTGAGGTGGTGCAACGAAAGAAGACACTGGAACATGAGATCCTTGAGACGGGTACACTGGTCCGATGAAAGTCGGTTCCTGCTTCATGCCACAGATGGTCGAACTCGTGTATGGAGGTCCAGACGCACGGCGTACGACCAACGTAACATCATGGAAGAAGTTCCATTTGGTGGAGGTTCCGTTATGATATGGGGGTGCATCTCATTTGATTGTAAGCTGGATCTGTTGACTGTACCTGGAACACTAAATGGACAAAGATATCAAGATTCCATACTGGATAGAGTTGTGGTCCCTCATTTTGTAAATCATGCACCTGGAACCCACCCTATATTCATGGATGACAACGCCCGACCACATCATGCTAGAGCTGTGCATGAATACCTCCGCCAGAATGCCATCGAAACCCTACCATGGCCAGCAAGGAGCCCTGACATGAACCCTATTGAGCATATCTGGGACATTCTGGGAAACATGGTGAGAAGGAGGGATCCTCCTGTGCAGAACCTACAGGAATTAACAGACGCACTCCATCTTGAATGGCAACGAATACCACAATGGCGTATCAGTCGGTTGGTGACCAGCATGAGACGTCGTGTCCAGGCCGTCATCCAGGCACAAGGTGGATATACCCGGTATTAATAATGACAGTCTCAAACTCGTGCACAGATGTTAAACTTCGTTTTCAGACACCATTAATGACAATCTAGCCACGTGTGTCAACTGTAGGGCAATAGTTGTCAGTTGTGTCAACGTAACCATATTCAGGCCACGTTTTCAAGTTCAAACAAAAACATACAGTGTTTCCCCACCATCATAATCAGCATTCCTCTAGTTGCATTATTACCTCTTGCACTAAGGTGGATGGGTACATAAATGTTTATGCTATTGCTTTCTTCATAGCACATGAATATACCCTCGCATGTGCGTAAAAATAGGGTGGTGCTTAACTTTTGCACAGGTGTATATATACGGATGCCCATGGGCTTTTGTAATTATCCAGCAACCGTTTCTAGAATGATGCATGCTTGCCTAGGAAACAAAAATTTACTTTCTCTAATTGTATACATTGACGACATATGTTTAGTAGATCTTTTGAGAAAATGTGAACTCGATTAGAATTAGCTTTTTCACGTTTGGAGAATTTTGGATTCAAAATTAAACAAAAACTGTGATTTGTTCGATGAAAAGGTGAAATACCTTGGTCATGTTATTCCAAGTCTTGGAGTAAAAACTAATCCTGAGAAGATATATTGCACACATGATTGGCATGTTCCAAAGACTGTGAAAGAGAGCTGCTGTCATTTTTAGGTGTGGCTTAATTTTTTGTAGATTTATGAAAGGATTTTCTCAGATTGCAAAGCCTCTAAATGGTTTATTGGGTTATCAAAGCAAAGATAAGAAAAAGAAATTGGATGAAAAAACTCAAATTTTCCGTTTGGAAATTGTGACAGAACTGAACCTAATCCAGCAAAATATGCATCAGTTTCCAGCACAATTTAATTCAGCAATGGCTACATCACAATTTTGAATCAAAACGGAAAATTGGTAGTTTTGGCATATGCCAGTCATGGGTTGAAGTTATTGGAGGGAAATGATGCAAATAACAGTTCAATAAAATCAGAGTTTCTTGCATTAAGATGGGCAATTATGGATAAATTTAGAGAATATCTTGTGGGCTCAAAATTGATAGCATTTACCGATAACAATCCATTGTCTTACTTAGTTTGTCTTAAGTTAGTAGCAGCAGTGATATATGTGGGAAGCTCAGTTGGCCCAGTTTGTCTTTGACATTAAATATCGATCAGCTAAGTCATATACTAGTGCTGATGTACTAGTGCTAAGTAGGCTTTCAGGGTACACATGTTAATCAGAGGTCCAAGTATTATATGTAACAACTATGATTCCTAATGTTGCAAGAGTAGAAGAATTAAAAGTACAAATTCCAAATCCATTATCAGGTAAGAATACTGGAAAGAGCTGTTCAGTTAATGAAGTGATAGCGGTTTAAAAACATTGCCTACCTATAGCGTCGAGGATTACATAATGTTTCAAAGTGCAGATCCAGTCATTTCTCGATTAATCTATTTTCGACAGAGGTGGTAAACAGTCAAATTGAGTTTCCATAAAAAAGGGCCAAGTGAGAAAATTACTAACAATACAACCGAATTCACGAATACTCAGATGTTTTATACAAAGTAGTTGAGATTAATGGACGTGTGATAAAACAGTTAATCGTTTAAAAGTCCTAAGAGGAGATCGGGATGAACCAGGGCATCAAGGGAAAGATAGAACATTTCCATTTGCTTTAATTCGACTACATTGTTATTGGGTAGGAATGTACCGAGATATAGAAAATAATGTCAAACCTGTCAGTCATGTGTCATTGTGACAGACCATTAGATGTATCGGCTATAGTTTTTACCATGGTGCAAAAATCTAGTGATGGTAAAGAAAATGTCTTGATTATGACCGATTTATTCAGCAAGTGTGTTCAATGTGCACCAACTAAAGATAAAAAAAAGCTACAACAGTTGCAGAAACATTGATTAGTGGATGGTTTGTGAAATCTGGTGTACCAAAGCCTATCCAGTGAACACGGTACATTTTGAACTTGCCATTATCTCATCATAATGCCATTTGTATGGAATAAAGACAACTAGCACTACATCTTACAAACCTCAAGGAAATGGTCAAACAGAAAGAGTGAAACAAATCATGCATGATTTGCTCCAAACATTGCCTCACGAATACAAATGAAAATGATCTAAGTTTTTGCCAAAATTTATATTAGCGTACAATGCAACACTTCATGCGCATACCCAGTGATTCTCATATGTGTCCTTTTGTGTGTACATACACACAAGATTTTAACTACAACGCACAAAATTAACACCGAGTCCCAAGGGACACACACAAATATGGCACAAAGACAGCTTACAGTGAAGTCCTTTTGTATTTTACATATATTTTATTGACGGCCTGTACATGTCTTGCTTAGCTACATTAATTTAAATCTGTCAGAAAACGAGTATGATATAAAACGTTAGGGTATTTAAATGGTTCAATAAAGATTATCTTACCTAAGCCATAATCACTGAAATTCCAGATTCAAGCCTTCATGTACATATAAATATATGATAACGGCTATTCATTTTGGAAACTGTTGCCATAAGTAGTTGCTATATACATGTAGAGAACTTTCAGCCATATATTGTTTACATAACCTACACCAACCTGTGTAACAACTAACTTTGAATGCAGCCAGATAATAGTTAGTCAGTGCGGTTTTTTTATTCCCGCTTCTGTGAAACCGTTTTGGTATAGAACAACTAAGAATTAACATCATGTTTCTAAAACAAAATACAATTTCTGTTTAATTTTTTGGAAATATGTATTATTTATTAGCTGTATTGGAGACTAAAACAACCCTGACAACTGTATAGTATTGGTCCTCTAAAACTAACTTAAGATTTTTAAAAACAAAATACAATCGGTTTTATTTTTGGAAATGTGTAGTGTAGACTCTATGCTATCGGTCCTCTCAGAAACAATTTAGTTTTCAAAACAAAATACAATCATTCTGGTTCACCAGGACTTAGTCTCGGTTAAAAGTAGTGCACCTAGAATTTTCAAGGCAACTGACAAGGTGAGCTAAAAATAATATACCTAAAATTTCCCAGTTGAGCTGTTTTCTCATTTTAAACTAACAATTTATAAAGTTTGAAGATACCTGTCTGTTAAACAAAACAATACTAGATAGTGATCCGCCTATCATCTAGACTAGCTTTGCTTAGCGGATTGTAGGCTTCTCTCTTTGTTAGTTAATGAGATGCTACTAGGCAGTGTGCAGATGAGATACATGGTTAAACACAAATATAATTATACATGTATACATAAATATTGTGTTTTGACTTGTCTTTTGACACGCCCTTTGCCATTTCATCTAACTTACTGATAAAAATAAAATAAGTAAAAACAATACTGATTAAAGCTGACGGGTCATGAAATTAAGAAATATTTTTAGTAAAAGATATATTAAGTGAATTAATTATTCATGTTTGCAATTTGTATCAGATAAGCATCTGCCATATTGTTTTGCGGCGGCCATTTTCTTATCTCCACACCTCCAATGTAATAAAAGAGCTTGTCAAATCTAAATCCATCCCCATTCACTTTTTGATGTCTCCCCTTGTAAGACGTCTAGCAAGCAACACAATATCAAAGTTTCTTCGCATAAAATACAGAGAAATCACGAACTGAGGACGCAAGAAGGAAATGAATATGTTTATAATTATGTTCTATCCCATCCAGCATAAATATTCATTCAAAATTGAATATAAATGTGTAGTTATTCTCTCTCAGAAGACAAACCTGCACAAACACCAAGACTTTTTGGAAATATCGATACCGCTGATGTCATTGATCTATGTGTAGATCAATTCAATTCAATCCAATTAATTTATTCGCATATCAAAGCGAATGAGTCCTAAACAATATAGTCAGACAAAGACTGTCTCTAAAACATTAATATATCTTAATGGCGATAGAATGTATGATTTTACAGTCACTGATACAAATTCACAGTAGTATAGGGGAGATCGGGGTGATATGTACATATACATTATATTTGGCAACGGCCAATTTTGGTAAAACGCAAAATGATGTGGAGTGATCTATCAATATCAGTACCTCTAAGGTTACCAATATCGCTCCACTATCACCATGACAACCATCAACTTTGTGACAGCCCCCCCAAAAACCCCTACTCACCCCCACCCACCCACCCCCATTATACCCCCAGCCACCCCACCCCGGCACTACTACTACTACTAACAAGCATTGTGTAAGCATTGCTTTGCAATACATGTCCCCTACCTGGTGATATAAATCTTTAGCGATGGACAGCTAAAAACTCCATTAAAAATTGACAGAAGCAGCTGAAACTCGAACTTGATCTGTAACTTCTCATAACATAGCAATAAACCAAGTTTCAGTTATATATGTTGAAGGAGAAGGAAAAAGTCTTGAAAGCTGATATGTTTGTATTTCATAAGTCGAATGGGGACATAACTCCGTCAAAAAAAATGATGCAAACACCTGAAACTCGAACTTGGTCTGTAATTTCTCATAATAAAGTAATGGACCATTTCTCAGATGAATATCTTGAAAGACTGAGAAAAAGGGCGGAAAACTGATATTTTCCGCATTTCATAAGTCGAAAGTCCTTATACTAAAGGGATGTACCAATTTTCCCTTAAATACCTTGAAGGATTGCGAAAAAAGTGCGGATAGCTGATATTTTTCATCGAAAGTGGGCATAACTCAATCAAAAATTTACGCATACGCCTGAAACTAAAACTTGGACTGTAGCTTCTCATAACAAAGCAATGTAGCAGTTTCAGTATAAGATCTTGAAAGACTACAAAAAAAGTGCGGAAAACTAATAGTCGAAAGGGGCATAACTCCATGAAAAATTGACGAAAATGTCTGAAACTCGAACTTGCGCTGTAACCCCTTATACTAAAGCGATACCCCAATTTTTCCTTAAATAGCTTGGAGTGCGAACAAAATTTGGAAAACTGATACTTTTCATATTTCCTAAGTCGAAAGGGGGCATAACTCCATCAAAAATTTACGCATATGCCTGAAACTCGTTCTTGGTTTGTAACTTCTCATAACAAAGCAATGTGGCAATTCTCAGTATAATATCTTGAAAGCCTGCAAAAAAATGTGCGGAAAACTAATATTTTTCGTATTTCATAAGTCGAAAGGGGGCATAACTCCATGAAAAATTTATAAAAATGTCTGAAACTCGAACTTGCTCTGTACCTCTTTATACTAAAGTGATGCACCGATTTTCGCTTAAATATCTTGAAGGAGTGCGAAAAAGTGCAGAAAGCTGATATTTTTCGTATTTCTTAAGTCGAAAGGGGGCATAACTCCATCAAATATTTACGCATACACCTGAAACTCGAACTTGGTCTGTAACCTCTCATACAGAAGCTATGTAGCAATTTTCAGAATAATATCTTGAAAGCCTGCAAAAAAATGTGCGGAAAACTAATATTTTTCGTATTTCATAAGTCGAAAGGGGGCATAACTCCATGAAAAATTGATAAAAATGTCTGAAACTCGAACTTGCTCGGTAACTCCTTATACTAAAGCGATGCACTGATTTTCGCTTAAATATCTTGAAGGCGTGCGAAAAATGTGTGGAAAGCTGATATTTTTCGTATTTCTTAAGACGAAAGGGGGCATAACTCCATACAAAATTGACGTATACACCTGAAACTCGAACTTGGTCTGTAACTTCTCATAACAAAGCAATAAACCAATTCTCAGTTAAATACCTTGAAGGACTGCGAAAAGTGCGGAAAACCAACTGTGACAGACGGACAGATGGACAGAAGAAGTGCAAACCTATAGTCCCCCGGTTTTACCGGTAGGGGACTAATAATAATATGACGATGACTGCTGCTACTAGTACCTCAGTACCACGACCGCAACCACGACAACGATGATAATGACGATAACAACATATGTATATCCAGGAGTTTTGAAGTCTTTATGGGGTCGAAATCCCTCCTTGTTTACACAGCGCCATTTTTCTTTCCATCATCATCATCAGTCATCATCACTGCTGTCGTCATCATCAGTGTCACCATGACCACCACGACAACCATGTATCATCATCCTTATCATCATCACCATTTTCATCATCACTATCATCAGTCATTGTTGTTGTTATCGTCAACCACCAGCACCACCTCTACCATCCATCGCCACCACCAACTCACCTTCTGTTCTTGTCAGTGCTTTTTCTCTGTTAGCAGTCTTCCCCATCACCCTAGCGTTCTGATCAGGTTTATATTGTTTTGAGGTTGATTGTGGTTGATAGTTACCCATCACATGTTGAAACAAACTCGATATACTCTCAGTAGCTATGGGTTCCAGATTTGTTTATTTTACAAATTTTACGTACTGTGTTAAATCGGACCATTAGTTCCCGAAATATCTACAGATCCAGTGTTTATCCGACCCGGATCAGGATTCTTTTATATGAAATATGGCCACAAATCCTCTTGTATGGCAACTTCATTTGATGTGTTAAAATTTTTTAGTCAAATCAAGTAGTTTTTAGATATTTTCCGGAATATGCTTTAGTGATTGGCTAACTGACTAAGGAGATGGTGGTTTATTGAACTGCGATGTGCAGCTAACCACATATAACATATACCGCCTGCCTTGCCTACCTGTCTGTCAGCAGAGCCGTTTGTTAGAATTCAACCAAATTTGTTATGTGAGCTACCCATATGATGGCAGATTAAATGAGAACATTTATATTCAGCTCTGGCTCCTATGGCCAGGGCCATGGTCAACAGTTTAATTATAAGCATCTCGTTCTTTGTGATATCTCGACCGAAATCGTTCAGTGAAATTCAACCAAATTTGTTATATGAGTTATCAATATCATTATTTCAGAGGGAAAGGGTGGGCTGGTGGGGGGGGGAGAGAAATCAAAAACAGCGTGTGGATTTCCGATGAGGCAATTTAGTTTTTCTTGTTGCAGTGGTTGGTGGTGATGGTGTTGGTAGTAGTGGTGGTTTGTGCTAATGGTGGTTCTTGCAGTAGTGGTGGTGTTTGCTATTGTAGGTGGTCTATTAGCATTGGTGCTGGTTGAATTTGTTATTGTGCTGATGGTGCTTCTTGCAGTAGTGGTGGTGTTTGCTATTGTAGGTGGTCTATTGCCATTGGTGCTGGATGAAATTGTTATTGTGATGATGGTGGTTCTGAGTATCTTTTATAACAGCGCCACGACTGGTTGTAGCTGTTACTGTTGGTGGTTATGTCGTTATTGGCGGCAGCATCAGTGGCGGCGGTGGCCACGGCAGTGGGAATGGTGTGTGCGAGCATGCATACATGCACATGTGTGAGTGCACGTGTGTGTATGTTGACGGATGTGGCATAGAGTTGCTTATTAGTTCCCTCTCACCAAACCACAACCTTTTGTATGTTTAAAAAATCACGCATAGTATATGAAAATGCTTACACATTACCCTACGCTCCCCTATTATATTAGGAATATCAGTCCGGGTTTTTTTAAAATAAAATCTTGATGCAGATTACAATGCCGCTCATCACTAGACCGTACTATTTGGCTAGCATGCATATCTTTGATATGCAAATAAACTAATCAAATTGATCTACATGTATAGATCGATGACGTCAGCATTGTTGGCATTTTCAAAATGTCCTGGAGTTCGTGCAAGGTGGAATAGCAGATCTGAGATCCAAAAACAATTCGATTTATATCAGATTTTGAATGGATATTTATCCTGGATGGGATAGAATGTTATTATCAACATATTTATTTAATTTTTGTGTCCTCATTACGTGATTTCTCTGTATTTTATTTGAAGAAACATTGATATTGGGGCTCTAGCCCTTAGATGTGTTACACACAAGGCATCAGAAAGTGAATGGGATGGATTTAGATTTGACGAGCTCTTTTATTAGGCTGGAGGTGTTTGGAAAAGAAAATGGCCGCCGCAAAACAATATGACAGACAATTACTTGATACAAATTGCAAAGGATAATTAATTCACTACTATTTTTTTACTAAAAAAATTTCTTAATTTCACAATGATCCTTCAGCTTTAAGTATATCTTTCGAATTATTTGTTACAGAAATCAAAAGAAGTCTGCTCATGCCACCAGACAAAAGTAATAATTCCTGCGGAGTCCACTAAACCTCTTCAGTCTTAGACAGGCATTGAAGCAGATATAGGTTATCATGTACACATCATGATTCATGGACACAATTCATTCCTATCTGGGGCTCGTTTTCGCGACTGATGGAGTCAGTGATTGATGCAGTCCGTGGCTCCTGTGTTTTGGCATTCTGGAAGTTGAAGATTTATTGACTTGGTTCATTGAACCAGTGACCAAATTTTGATCTCGGTTCGTTGTTGCCAATAGTTTCTTGTTCGTAAATTTGAAGATGGCGGCGCCCAGCTGAATTTTTACAACGTATTTGAATGACAAGATCTCGTCAATATTTTAGGGTATGCGGTCGTCTGCGATTTACATAGACTGAAATTAAAGTCTAAATCCATTTATGATCAAATTAATTGCTAAAGTTAACGCAATTTGGAATGCTTGTGGGCTCAGAACATTGCCACAAAATTGTAATCGGCAAACCTCGTCAATTTACATAAATGCCATTTTGGCATTTCTGGTTCGCGGTCAGTGGTTCCTGGGTCCGTGGTTCCACGAACCAAGTCAGTCACGAAAACAAGCCCCTAATGTGAAAGGATGTGACTTTGTCATTGCATGTGTCACTAACCTGGAACATGTTGGAAGGCAGTGATAGTAGATACACCCATTCATTCCCACTTACATTTCCGAGCTGGGTAACTTAAGACCAGCTACCGGTAGGAAAATGGTATGAAGTTTGCGTGTATGTACTTTTAAAAAATCTGATTTAGTGGCTTGGCGGTGAAAGTCTGTCAGTCAGTGGTTCATCTGAAATACTGACATTTTGACAGTGAAAGTCAGTGAGTCAGTCCATGATTGAATCACAAGTGCATGGCTAAAGCACTGGTAAACTATTCTGGTTTAGGCAGCTCATAGTTATGCATTTAAACATATGCTTGGATGGAGTCTGCCATTTGGCAGTGCAAGTCTGTCAGTCAATGATAATCTGAAGCACTGACATATGCTTGGCAGTGGGTAGAGGAGAGCAGGTTTCAAGTGGGACAGTGGGATGTGTAAGGAGTTTATTAGCGGGCAGTAGACATGCTTGATTAGAGTTCTGTAGCGGTAGTCATCTATAAGGCCAGAAAAATCATAATGGGGTGTGGTAAGAAGCCTATTATATGTTTGGGATATATTTAAGATTTCATATTATGTATCAAGAATTATATAGCCATTTTACTAAAAGTATGAACCACTGCAACTCTGGCATTGAAACAAGACTGACATCAATCTTAATTCTAATGAGGCCACCTGGGGAAATTCCTACTATAAAAGTATGAGTAGTATTTTAGGTCCACTTTGACCATGTTATATTTGTTGACTGCAACGGGTGCAAATGCATGATGTAATAAACTTATACCATGGAGTGTGTGCCCTTCCCCACCCCTACCATTTCTTAATGCCTATTGTTCCAGCTCTTGTCAACAAATTATTATAAAACAGTACATACAAATTATCTATAGCAAAATTACACCACAATCGCTAACTAATTGGCCACTCCATGGATTCTTTAAAACCAGAAAATTATATTTCCAAAAACGATGGTGCCAGTTCAAGGATGATTCATAATAAAGAAATATTAGTTACCGCTCCGGGACGTAGAAATTGTTTGAGTGTAGCTTTCGCGACCATCTCCACCACTTCTTCAGCACTAACTGGCGGTCATTGGCAACATCACTCTGGTCAGTTCTTGTGGAGTCACATGACAGCATGGACTGGGAGATTGTTGGTATATGGTAGCCCTCGCCTCGGTTCATGGGTGGTTGATGTTTGTAGATTTCTATGGCATCTTTAACTTTCCATTTAAATAAGTTCGTCTCGATGTTGATGACCGAGGCACTGCTGATGGGGATGACATGGCCAGTGGATTCTGTGTGTTCTGCCATAGCTGAGTTGGAATTGATTTTAAGATGTTCTTTGACTCTGGTGCTGAGAGGCCTTTTTGTTTCACCTATATATGTACCCTCACATTGGTCATATTCGATCTTGTAGATGACTCCAGAGTGTTTATCTGTGGTCAGTTTATCTTTGAGTCTTACTAGTTGTGATCTTAAGGTGTTGATGGGCTTGTGGTAAGTTTTGATGTGGTGTTGTCTGAAGTCTGCCAAGGTGTTCTGATAGGCCTTGGATGTATGGAAGTCTGACTAGTGGAAGTTTTCCGACATCTGATTGTTTATTATGAGGTGGGTGAGGTGGTTTTCTCATCCACGAAGTGCAACCGTTGGCTAGGAGAGAATGTTGGATGTGATGATGTTCTTCTTTTTGGTCTGATGTTTCTGTGACGATGGAGTCTGTGAGGTGAAACAGTCCTGACAAATGACTTTTGGTGTTCCAAATGGTGAGCAGCGTGGAAATTTAGATATTGATCTGATCGTGTGGGTTTTCTGTACACTGTAAGTTTGGTAGTTCCAGAATCACTGACATGTACCAAGACGTCCAGAAAGGCAATCTGTGAATGTGATCATCATACTGTGAAGTGTCGCAAAAAGGGACTTCTTATCTCAAATGTTCCTTTAGAATAATATGATATACGATAACAATGGCATACAAGACGTAACAAATTTTTAATGTGAAATGCCATAAAGACGACCATCTTATCTCGAAACTTTGCAAATAATATTCTGAATGACGACCATGCAACATAAGACGCATAAAATTGCTATTGCAAAGTATCGACAAAACGAACCTCTTATCTCGATCATTCTTTTTAGAATAATATGAAACAACAGCTAGATAACTCTAGATTAGCCATTTTAAAACTATGTCATATTCGTCTGTGCATTTGAGATATTAATATCTTATGAATTTCTTGTATGTTTAATTGATCTGACATTGGATTGAGCAAAGGATACTTCTAATTGAATGTTTAATTGATCTGACATTGGATTGAGCAAAGGATACTTCTAATTGTATGTTTAATTGATCTGACATTGGATTGAGCAAAGGATACTTCTAATTGAATGTTTAATTGATCTGACATTGGATTGAGCAAAGGATACTTCTAATTGAATGTTTTATTGATCTGACATTGGATTGAGCAAAGGATACTTCTAATTGAATGTTTTCTTGAGAGATATGGAATATGGAACATTTGTATTTTTTTGTTAAAGGAAGGGAAAAGGGAAATAACAAATGATGTTTATTATACAATATTAAATAACCTACCACCGGTAAAAATGGAAATGAATCAGGATTATTTGAGAAACAGCATTTACTAAATCTCGGAGTGCTTAACTTGGAAGCAATTATTGACATATCTGGTGCTTCGCACTCCGCCGTGTCTCAACTGTGTGTGCAGGTACAATGTATACTGCGTACTCGAATATAACAAAAGCAAACCTGAATACAGTTTTGTAAGCGGTATGAATACTATTCTCTATAGGCACCGATGTAAAGCGATTAACTCGCTACTGTTAGTTCACTATTGATCCTTTTGAAAACAATATATTTTAAAGTCACTGTTTCTGGTGGAAGCAACGAGTTTCAGTCAAAATTAATTCAAAATATACTGCTGGTTTCCAGGATCGCAACATGCCTACTGAATATTTTAAAATTCGTGTAACTTAATTTAGATCCTGTCTCTGGAAACACCGGCTTTCAGTCAAATTGGTTTAAGATTAGACAGTATTTTACCTGCAGGAAGTAGTGGCTAATCAGTTTAGCGAGATTATAACTGAGATTATATGACCAGCTGTAGTGGATATTATTTATTTTCTCAGCATACACAAGAGCACACAGCACCACCTGCGTCATTAATTGGTTCTCGCCAAAGTGACATAAATGGTATTTCTTTGCTTTTTTCAAATTATTCTGATTTATTTCTGTTTGTTACTGGTGGCTATAGGTTGATTATTATCTAAACCTATCATTCAAGAGCATTTGTTAGTTCCCTGGTCCTTTCCGTTAAGCAAAATTTAGGCGAGCGAAAAAAGGTGCAGCTCCATGGGGAATGCAACACACGGTAAGTGCGGGCTGGTGATCACGTGCATCAGAAATGAATCACTGGACATAATAGAAATTAAGCAGATAATGACCCAGACTAAAACACACGTGTGGAAAGGGGTCCTCGAGAAAACACTAGTTACCATGACACTGAATCATCCAGTAATATCTGAAATAATGAATGTGCAGTATGCCAAAGGTGAGTTGGAATCAGACAGTGCAGTCGCTGCTAGCTATGCGGTTGTACTGGGCATTTCGAAATTGGTTGTCAATTAAATAGAGGTGGGGCATGAAGGTTTCAAAGTAAACCGATGTTGGGGAAATGGGCAGGGTTTGAATCGGGAGGACAACTAATAACCCAGCAAATGTGTCCATGGAACATAATACAATTCAAGGTGGCACAAATACACAATATCAAAGTTTTAAAGATGGAAACACCAACATTGAGGTACCCCACAGTAAAACTCAATGTTGGAATGCCCCTAATACTATTACAAAATCAGATATTCAAACTTGTCAAATGAATCATGAATATTACAAAGGCATTATGTCAACAGTCACTACAAAAGGACTTGCAATCGGCCTTGCCAAGTGCAGACCAAGATACAACTCGGGCAGTTGTAAACCTAATTAACACTAACATGGATGATGGTCTGCACCTATTGACAACAAGTATGTATAATGAGATGATCCCAAGTGGAAGCGCATATATTATAAAGTGCAATAGTTGATGGTTCCAAAACACTTTTGTTCATATGCAGTATTGAATCCATGTTGCCTTATGGACTGGAAGCGGTTCCGTCCATGGTCAGTACCCAAGAGTGTTGTACATGCTTTGTAATAGGCAAACTCCAAGAGCGAAAAGCAATGTGCAAATACAAATCCTTTGCCAAAGATATAATCAGGTGGTGAGCTTTGGGATCCACTAGTAGACCTAAATCCTTGATTGTACTCGTTTAACCAGCACTCAAAAACATGCCGCAAGACAAATGATGAGAGATCAATCCAATGTCTTTGCTATGGAAGATGAAAGTGGGGATGTACTGGCATTGCAGCTTGAGATACAGACATCTGGCGCAATACCAATTCAGAGGAGCTACAGCTCAATTCCAAAGCCACTACAACAGGAAGCTAAAGACTATTTGTTTGATCTTATTAAGAAGGGTTGGGTTAGCAAATCAATACCATTAAATTCCTGTCCTATCGTTTCTGTGTTTGTATTAGTACCGTATTTATTCTAATTATACCGCCGGGCGGGTAGCGGTCACCGAAGTGGGCGGGTTAATTAGGGTGGAAAATGTTTGAAAAAAATACCACAAAATTAGAACGGTTTTCTCAGTCACCTTGAGTCAGTATATAATTATAGTATTCCATGCAATTTCTGCTAAATTTGCTCAAATATTCATAAAAACTACTCGTTTCACATTAGATTTATTCAGAGGTTTTATTTAGGACACAAAGGTGACATTTAGCAAGGTTAGGAACAAACAATTTATCCGTTGTTAAATTGGATGGAGGCGCGTTTGTGATGCGTTCACTGATACATCGGAAAATATGCCATAGATGTATCTCGCGCATAATTCACGCTAGCCGCTCTGTCACTGAACTGCAAGATACTGATCAAAAACAATTTAGGCATTGGTCGAATTGACTGGAGGCGCATTTGTGATGCGCTCAGCGATACTTTAGAAAATTTATAGCCATATCTTAATGCCAATTCAACAATAGCGATAGATGCTCTGTCATTGAACAACAGGATAGGTTGACGAAAAAAGATCTTTTTGCGCATGTATTCACGAAAATGACCAAAATGTTGCTGCATGTTTTATTTTTTTGGATGCGTTTCTTCTTTGAAGACTAGATGACAGCGGAAGATTTATTATTTCTTAATATTGGTAATTTTCTTTTTTTCACCGTTTTCGAAAACATGGGGGTGTGTGTGTGTATAATTGAGAGGGGCAGGAAAATTAGAATAAATACGGTATATATATATGCTGAACAATCTTTGTGAAAACAAGCATTCTGTAATTATTGGTTTGCAATACATGTTCCCTACTTGGTGATATAAATCTTTAGAGATTGACAGTCAAAATGCCCGTAAAAATTGACATAAGCAGCTGAAACTCGATCTTGATCTGTAACTTCTCATAACAAAGCAATATACCAAGTTTCAGTTATATATGGTGAAGGAGAACAAAAAGGTTTCTTGCATTAAGCTGGGCAAATTTAGAGAATATCTTTTGGGCTCAAAATTGACAGCATTTACCGATAATAATCTTGAAAGTTGATGTTTGTATTTCATAATTCAAAAGGTGACATAACTCAGTCAAAAATTGACGCAAACATCTGAAACTCGAACTTGCTCTGTAATTAATCATAACAAAGCGATGTACCAATTCTCAAAGGGCCGAGGAAAAAGTTGTGGAAAACTATTATATGTATTTCATAAGTTGAAAGGGGAGAGAATTGAGGAAAATGGCTGAACCTAAAACCTGCTCTATTAATAAAGCAATCTATGAATTCTCATTTGAATCCCTTGAAGGAGTGTGAAAAAAGTGCTGAAAACAGATAGTTTTTGTATTTCATAAGTCGAAGGTGGACGTAAAATTTATGAAAATGTCTGAAACCCGAACTTGCTCTCTAACTCCCTATAATAATGCAACCTACCAATTCTCAGTTGAATCCCTTTATTTTTTGTATTTCATGTCGAAAGGGGATGTAAATCCACCCAAAATTGACACAAACTCCTGAAACTCGAGCTTAGTCTGTAATTTCTCATAACAAAGCAACGTACCTCTTCTCAGTTGAATATCTTGAAAGAGTGCGAAAAAAAGCGGGGAAAACTAATATTTTTTGTATTTCATTAGTCGAAAGGGGGCATAACTCATTCAAAAATTTACGCAAACGCCTGAAACTGGAACTTGCTCTGTAATCTCTCATAACAAAGCAATGTAATAACTTTGGCTAAATAATCTTGAAGGAGCGCGAAAAAAAGTGTGGAAAGCTGATATCTTTCGTAATTCTTAAGACGAAACGGGGCATAACTCCATAAAAAATGATGCATACGCGTCAAACCCGAACATGGCTTGTAACTACTCATAACAAGGCAATGTTCCAAATCTCAGTTGAATACCTTGAAGGACTGCGAAAAAATGTGGAAAAAAGATATTTTGCATATTTTATAAGATGAAGGGGGCATAACTCATTGGCAAATTGACGAAAATGTCTGTAACTTGAATTTGCTCTGTAACTCCTTATACTAAAGTGATGAACTGATTTTCGCTTAAATATCTTGAAGGATTGCGAAAAAAGTGTGGAAAGCTGATATTTTTGGTATTTCTTAAGTCGAAAGGGGGGGGGGGGGGGGGGGGGGCGTGCATAACTCCGGCAAAAATTGACGCATATGCCTGAAACTCGAACTTGGTCTGTAACTTCTCATAACAAAGCAATGTACCAATTCTCAGTTGACTATCTCAAAGGGCAGCGAAAAAAGTTCAGAAAACTAAAATTTTTCGTATTTCATAAGTCGAAAGGGGACATAACTCCATGAAAAATTGACGAAAATGTCTAAAACTAGAACTTGCTCTGTAACTCCTGATACTAAAGTAATGTAATAATTTTCGTTAAAAAATCTTGAAGGAGCGCGAATAAAAGTGTGGAAGGCTGATATCTTTCGTAATTCTTAAGACGAAAGGGGGCATATCTCCATAAAAAAATTACGCTTATGCGTCAAACCCGAACATGGCTTGTAACTACTCACAACAAATATATGAGATATTTTGCATATTTTATAAGATGAAAGGGGGCATAACTCCATGGAAAATTGACGAAAATGTCTGTAACTTGAATTTGCTCTGTAACTCCTTATACTAAAGTGATGAACTGATTTTCGCTTAAATATCTTGAAGGATTGCGAAAAAAGTGTGGAAAGCTGATATTTTTGGTATTTCTTAAGTCGAAAGGGGGGGGGGGGTGTGTGTGCATAACTCCAGCAAAAATTGACGCATATGCCTGAAACTCGAACTTGGTCTGTAACTTCTCATAACAAAGCAATGTACCAATTCTCAGTTGAATAACTTGAAGGACTGCGAAAAAAGTGCGGAAAACCAACTGCGACAGATGGACGGACAGACTGAGTGCAAACCTATAGTTCCCCCCCCCCCCCCCACGGTTTTACAGGTAGGGGACTAATAAAGTTTTCTTTACTTGATCAAGTTCAGGCAAATGACCAGGGTTATGTCAGGGAGAAATGTCAGCTCAGAAGTATACTGCATTTATAACACCATGGGGTCTCTCTGAATGGGTTCGATTTCCTTTTGGATTATGAGGGATCCCAGCGACATTTCAGATGTTTATTGATGCCACACCAGAAACAATTAGAGTCAAGATCTGGTTGCCTTATTCAGGTGATGTATTAGTCTAGAATGACATGTTTTTGAATCACATTGAATAATGCTACCTACTCTTACAGGAAAGGATAACAAGAAAGTAAAGATGGTCGGGGTAAAGAACTATTTGAATTTATTGGATATTTCAGGAAGTATATTCGATACTTCTCAAGAAAGGCAAAACCCCTGTTTGATTTGTTGAAAGGGAATGTCATGAAGCAAGTAAAGTGAAACAGAAGTAACAAGAGGGAAGGTAAGAACAGTAATAGGGGCCAGGTCGTGTTCAAACAACAGATTAACTGGAAAGATTGTTATCAGATGGTTTTAGTGGAGTGGTTGCAAAAGTTATTATTATGGTTTACCCAAATAGAAGAACTTTTCCACTTGCATGTTCATGCCTTTCAGAATGGATTGGAAGGCATTCTGCATCAGAGAAGGATGGTAAGCTGGTAGTTGTTGCTTACGGCTCAAGGACCTTATGTATGATTACTGTATTCTGCGGCTGTAGTAGTAGAAACATCTTACAGCTGCAATCAGTCCTTCTTCACTTTGCCAACTGTGTCTTGTCCTCCACCAAAATCCTTAGCTTCCTCAGGTCCATTCTTGACTTGAGTGTACTCAGACAGGCTGCTATCTTGAGGTCACCTCGTAGCACGCTTCAGATTTATGCAATGTGGTCCTCTCCTGGCTTTGTATTTGCTGGCTCCGAGTAGGGCGAATTCCAAGGCTCTCTGCGCTGGTTTCTCTTCTAGTATCCTTACCACATGTCCAAACATGGACCATCTTTGCTGAGCGACTTTTACAGACAGCGGCGATGTATTACACATCTTGGATAGAGCATCGTTGAAAATTATACTGTCTGGCCATCGGTGTCCAGTGATGGTGCATAGGTGTTTGCGGCAGCAGGCATCAAGTTTGTCTAGAGCTGGCTTTGGAGCTGCCCAGCTGTTACAGTTTTACAATATAAAGGATACATAGGTTGTATTGTATAAACATAGCATTTTTATCAAGGGCATCTTTGATCCATGAATCCATATAGCTATGTTCCCCATGATGCAGCGTGCAGCAATGTCAGCAGTACTGCAAAGCAGTGAGCCCAGGACTTTACTTTTCCTCCATGGTTCGTCGCCACGAAGTGGATCATGATTTTCTTTAGTTTCATGCTTTGTAGATAGGTATATGTGGGTGAACTCTGAGAATAAAGAGATTCTCAATTTTGAGTTTGCTTGCAGCTATTGGGAGAAGTTCTTTTCCTCTATGAAGTCCACATCATTGGCATATTCCATCCCTAGCGGCATACCCAGTATTGACACGGGGGGGGGGGGGGGGGGGGTTCGGTCTTGTGGAACTTTTCTACACAGATTTCAATGCAGCAGCAAGGTAACAGGTGAAAAGAACCCTGTGGGGGGAACCGACTGATGTCTCAAACTCTACAGACTTCACTTACTTGATTCATACTCTCAGCTTGGTGTCTGCTTGCAGTAGTCTCACTAGTCATGGCTCATCTTCATTGCAATGGGCCTGGCATAGTAGATCTGGGATCCTTGAGCGTTTAATTGTGTCAAAGGGTCGTGACATGTCAATACCAATTTTGTGGAAATCCCAGTGTTTGGACATGACTATCGACACAAGCACGCATTGAGCCCATACAATGTATGCGCAGCTGCGTCCATGTTTGAAGCCACTTTGACATGATCCTGTGAAGTCATCGATCTTGTCTCGAATGTGGCATAAAGTAACATTGAATAGGATTTTCTATATGCTGTTCAGGAGCACAATGGGCCACAGATTGGCTGGTGAGTCAGGTGGCTTCTTGGGATTGGGTAGTGTGATAAGGATTTCTTGGCCTACATCGCTGATGGGATGGTGGTGCATAAAAGCTGAATTGATTAGGTGCGTGATAGGTTTTGAGATAATGTCACTTGCATATTTGTGTAGTTCATTGCTCATGCCATCAGGTCCAGATGTACGTCCATTTTTCAGGACTTTGAGTGTCTTCTCAACTTTTGCTATTTTAATTGGTGTTAGTAATGGCCTGGGGTCTCTTGAGAACGGGTGCAAGGGCTAATCATCGTGCTCAGTGAACTGTTTATTTAACCTTTCTCGAATCGCTTCAGCTTTTTCCTGGCCAGTCCCGATAAAGTGTTCTTCAGAGTTGTGTATAGTGAGTGGTGGAGTGTAGTCAGTACCTCTCAGGGCTCGGCTGCCCGAAACATTTTGTGACAGTCATCCGTGGCAGTGACATCATCTGCTAGGAAGTTTGCTTGTTGAATAGCAAGACCTTTTAAGCATTCGCTAATGTGGTGCAGATTGAAGGAAATTTAAATTTTCCTTTCTCCGAGATCTAACAATACTCACCATTCTATTACTTCTGATACAGCTAGCCTGGATAGCTGGGCCCTAGGACTAGAGACTAAGTAAGCTTTACCAACTCCTGGAACCGGGTACTCGGCTCCCAACTGCCGAGTACCCATTTGCCATGAAGCTCATAGTGTTTGCATAGCCACCAAACAAGAGATACCCATACTTTGCCTCCGTGGGGCTGGGAGGCTGGGTTCATAATAGAATGGTGAGTATTGTTAGATCTCGGGGAAAGGGAAATTGAAATTTCCTTCATTCTCCTTCGATCAACACTCACCATTCTATTACTTCTGATATACACCAGATTTAGTCAGTAACCTGGTGGGAAAGGGCAGCCATCAATTGCTACTTTTGCCCCTTGGAGAAAGAGCTAGACGTAAACTTGATTAATGGATACCTAAAAAGGACCATCAAGTTAACGGAACCGAATCACATTCGCATCACTGCCCCCCCCCCCCCCTTTTTCTCCTAAGAAAAGGGAGAGAACTCACGAACATGCATCTCGCCTGAAACACAAATATGCCAAGAGGGTTAACTGCTCTTTGCATATATTAGCCTGGGAATGAGCATGAATATATAAGATGAATGAACATGATATATAGACATAATACAAAAAACTCTCAATCTTGAATTACCTCATGATATTTGGATTCCAGACGTGGCGCCTCCAACCATTCACTTGTCCGGCCATCAGTGACACAATCTTGTTGACATCCTCTCGCTCGACCATGTCTGCTTCTTAATTCTTTCTTACAAATGCCAAAAAATGGAGAAGAGCAGTGTTGTCGTATAACTATCATTTCAAAACAGCTAAAGCGAGTGGATTGGCGGAGTCTGACACATCCCTCATATAGTAATCCGTGAAAGAGGACTCACAGTGCTATTGTGCAACAGCCATGATGTCCTCTAACGGAACACCATTGTAAAGGGCGGTTGAGGCGGCTATTCCTCTAACATCGTGTGCCCTTGCGCATTGCACCTGGTGCCCAGTCGCAATCTCATGTGTAGTCTGAATGCATTCGACTACCCAACGAGAGATAGAAGCCATGGATGCGGCGCCATATGGCTTCTTATGGCAGATCCACAGATGTCTATCATTCGATCGTAACGAGTCTGTCCATTTCTTGTACTTAGTCAAAGCACGGACTGGGCACCAGACACTGGCATCACGATCAAACCTAGTTAGTTTCGGTATAATGATCGGTTTGCTGGGATATCTCAAAGATTGATTCTTTGACATAAACTCTGCTCTTGGCAGTAGACGCAGACCCTCTCTGGAGACAATAAATCGGTCCCTCTCTGCTGAAAGTGCATGGATCTCACTAAGCCTTCTAGCTGAGGAAGCCGGCAATAGAAAGACCGCCTTTAGAGTCAAATGCTTTAGACTAGCCGAACGCAACGGTTCGAAAGGGTGCTTGGCCAGTACATTAAGCACTAAAGATAGACTCCAGGCTGGAATGACTACCGGTTGTCTCGGGCGGAGATTGCTCATTCCCTTCAACATCACATTTAACTGGGCCACCTCTGGACTATCCCTGTTGGCTAGACAAGGGATAACTGATGCCAAAGCTGACTTGTATCCAGCAACTGTGACGGGAGCTAGTCCTGAAAAGAACAACTCACAGAGAAAGTCTGCTATTTGCTGAATAGTCGATTGAAAGGTATCAATACCCTTTTCTTCACACCAGTCTGCAAATCTGTTAACCTTGTTGTTATATGACTTGAAGGATGACCTCCTTCTCGCAGCCGCGATGAAATCAGCAGCCTGTCGAGAAAAGCCTTCCGACGTGGAACGTTGTTTGATAACATCCACGCAGTCAATTTGAACATTTCGGGACGCTCGTGTAGGAAGCATCCCTTGGCCTGGGAGATTATGTTCGGAATCTCGGGCAACTGCACAGGATTTTCCACCAGCAGATCTAGAAGATCCGTGAACCACGCCCTGCTCGGCCAATACGGCGCTATTAGCAGGACCAGACATGGTTCCTCCCTTCGGTAGAAGAATGGTGGGTGGGTACGCGTAAGCGTGCATCCCTCTCCAGCTTATCGCCAGAGCGTCTGTATCGACGGCATTTGGATCTGGAATCGGCGAGACATATGTCATGATTTGAGCATTTTCCTTTGTGGCGAACAAGTCCACGTTGGGTTTGCCCCAATGCTCGAAGATCCGTCGCAGAACCGGAGGGTTGAGGGACCATTCTGTTGGCAAGATTCTCTGTCTGCGAGACAAAGCATCCGCCAGAATGTTCAATCAGCCAGGAATATGAGCTGCTTTCAAAACAACCGAGTAATTCCTGCACCATTGAATCAAGTGCCACACCCTGATACACAGAGTGGGCGACCTGGTCCCGCCTTGGCGATTTATATATGATACTACTGTCGAATTGTCCGACCGTATCAATATCACCTTGCCCTGATCATCGGAAGGAACTCTTCCAACGCCAGTTCCACTGCCATCATTTCCAACAGATTGATATGCAGCTGACTCTCCGGGAGAGTCCATGTGCCCGAGACCTGGTGTTCTCCCAGGCAGGCACCTCACCCTTCCAGCGATGCATCCGTGTAGACGGACAGCTGGGGGTGGGGTAGGTGCAGCGAAACCCCTAATAGGAGATTCTGACGCTGTTTCCACCATAGAAGATGCGATATTATCGGCTCCAAAACTGGCACCAGTTTTGACAGGGGTTCTGTTCTCTGTTTCCACAGAGACATCAGATACAACTGGATAGGCCTTCGCATTAGAGCAGCGTACGGGATAACCTGCTCCATGGAGACCATCATGCCCAGCATCTGAAGGAACCGCCTCGCCTGAATGTGGTTTCCCACTCGAAAACTCTTGAGGATGGCTAACAGAGACACCACTCTGGGCTCTGATGGGTAAACCCTGCCCTCCTCGAGGTCGAATCGCATCCCCAAATAAACGAAATGTTGAGTGGGCGTCAACTCGGATTTCTCCTCGTTGACTATCCAGCCTAGATCTGAAAGTAACTTCAGAGTCAGAGCAGTATCCATGTTCAACCTGGCTGCCGAGTCTGCCTTGAGCAGCCAGTCGTCTATGTAGGTGTGTAACGCCACGTTCTCTTTTCTGAGAAACGCTGTCACCGCAAGGACCACTCTTGTGAAAACCCTCGGAGCTGTCGACAGGCCAAACGGGAGAACTGTAAACTCCCATACTTGATTCTGAAATGCAAATCTCAGAAACCTGTGCCAACTCCGATTCATAGGAATGTGGAAATATGCATCTTTCAGATCGATCGATACACACCACATTCCTTTCCTCAATCCCGCCATTACCGACCTCGGCGTTTCCATCTGGAACCGAGGCGTATGGATAAACCAATTTAATGGCCTGAGATTGAGTATGGGTCTCCATCCCCCTGTGCTCTTGGGGACAAGGAACATGTTTGAATAGAAGCCTGGAGTGTTCCGGTTTGCTGGTTTTATTGCTCCCATCAGAAACAAACCCGACACTTCCTTTTGAACGGCTTCTAATTTGTCTGGCTCCTTTGGTACGGGTGTCCAGACAGGTGCCAAAGACAGATTTTGTGGTGGAAAGTCCCACCACTCCGGCATGTAACCCTGGGATAACCATCCCAGGACCAGACTGTCTGACGTCACACCTCGCCAGGCCTCGACGAAACGCATGAGCCTTCCACCCACCATAGACGCCTCGACGTCTAACGGGGTTTTCCGGCTCGCAGTCCGCCCCCCCCCCCCTCTTTCTTAACGAGAGAGAGAGAGAGAGAACCATTTCGTTCTAGGCACGACGGGTATAACTGGCACCGCTGTTCCTGTCACACAGGCGCGGTCCAGGTGGATATGAAGGGAGCTTTCGTACCCTCAGGTACGCTTCGGCCCCTTCTGTCCGCCCTTTGAGGCCTTACCCTTACCCTTGCCCTTCCCGCCTCTAGGGCGGTCAGCAGCAACATTGGGGAGGGTAGGCGCCTCTACAACCTTCCTGGGCTTCTTCGCCGGCGGCGGCTCCGAAAACCCAGCTGAAGCAGAAGTCGCAACAGGCCTGGCTTTCGCCTTGCCCTTATGCTTCTTCTGCTTCTTTGAAGGCTGTCCCGTTAGCGGTTTCCCCACAGCCCCTAGTGCGTGCGCTTGCCGCACTAGCTCTAGCTGTAGGTTTACCGCTAACCGATTCTGCGCGATACTGGCGGTATCCTCTAAGATGGCCCGCGCTTGGCCACTGAAGATGCTAGGCCCTGTCAGGGGCATCCCAAGAAGACGCTCCCTGACTGCCGTAGCCGGACGCATATGGTCAATGACCATTTGCCTCCTGGATTTCGTCACTCGCGCTTGCAACCGTGCCAATGCATCCATCGACAGCACCAGGCCGTCATTGACACATGAAAGCACCACAGGTGGCACAGGGTGGCCTGTCCCCGCTTCAGCCCACACCGACTGAAGGAGACGATAAGAATGGTTGACAGCGCTCATCGCTGCCCTCACACCCTCATCGCATAGGGACAGGACTTCTTCCTGGTGTACCTGAGACTTGTCCACTAGTGCCGGACCGGGGCCACCCGCCACGGCACTCTGGACGCCCAGTACCCATCGGTCATTCTCCATGACCGACGGGACTACACCATACCTGTCGTATTCCCCCCGCGGAATACGACATCTTGCCCGCACCTCCCTGGAGGCCGCAGGGAGCTGACCCTTGGTCATCAGTTGTTTGCTATAAATAGCATCCAACAAATCTATGAACCGTGGATCCAGTCCCACTGACTGGATCCGGGCCGCGGGCAAAATCCCCGTCCTAATCGACGCAACCGACGGACGGGGCGCATCTTCATCGGCCGTGGCTGAAACCACAGACGGGTCAACCCTGGCTAGCCACGCCAGAGCATCTGACCAATCTACCTCCGACGAAGACACCCCCGCAAACACGTCACCCGTTGACGTGCTCACGGGTCTGCCAGCCACGGCCTCCCGGCAAGGAGCCACGGCTGACACGCCAGGCACTCCGCTACCACACGGTTCCGCCGCCACCCCATGAAACACTCCGGTCCATGGGGTAGGTCCGCACGGAAAACCGTACGGACCCGTAGCAGTCGCGGAACCATAGCCGGACACGGGCGCCAACGGCACCCCACGTCCGACTGCCGGACCAGGCGAGATAGGTGAGTACCACGCCTGTCCCGGCACACCCGTTCCCGTGACGGCTGGTGCCAAACCAAGCCGCACGGAACCGGTGCACAGTAACGGATTGGCCTCAGCCACAGGCGGAGCCGCTGACCTGCCTTGCGCCAAACCAGACAAATGGAGGCCGGTTCCGTCCAGGATGGAATCAACCTCCATATTCTCCACCTGCGGCTTCACGGGCCGCAGCAACCTCTCCTCCTCGGCCTCCTCGTATTCAGACTCCGAAGAGTCGTCACTAGACGAGTCAACCGTGGAGCCGTCCTGGGGGACGGCTCCCACACCTGACGGACCGGCCACCGCTACTGGACCACCCGGAGGTGGCCGCAGAGAAACAGAACCCGTCTGGCCGAAGCCAGACGGGACTGCCAGGGGGCCATACGAGACGGCCCCCTCGGTAACCAGTCCAGAATCCTGTCCGAGGACAGGATCCGTACCAGGCATGGGGAGAAACTGCCCCCCAACCTTTGGTAGCAGGGACGACACCAGCGTGGGCAGAACGCTATGCAGAAAACCCTGCATAGCCGGACCAAACCACGCCGGCGGTGCCATCTCCGCCACCTCCAGCTGGGGACGTGGAGCACCCCAACCGGCCGAACCGGGCGCTCCACGATTTCCTCTCGGACCGCCTGACCCCGCGTCAGACCCAGCCAAGTCCTTCTGGGCAAGGAACTTAACCATCATCTCAACGGACCACACTGCACAAACATTACACCTATGATCAATATTACACAGGGAACACCTAAAACAGGCATGGTCCTTGAACACGACACGGACAAACTTATGGCATTCGTCACATGATGGCAGGGCTGGCTTGGCCTATAACATAAGCACAAACCTAAAATAAACAAGCGGAACGAATCCCGGATGGAAGGCAGACAATTAATTTTCAAATAATTTGACTCATAAATTAACTGTAACCCTCCCGCACCCCACCCCGCCACGTTACAACAACGATCGCATTGATTATGACGACAAGAACGAGGCGGGCATTAAACACACCCATAATAGATCCTCCAGGATGTGTAACGGCTCCAGGAATCATATCGCATAGCATTCGGGGTATATTTACTAATCAATATAAATTATACTCCTAACGAAAGCAGCACGATATGTGAAGAAAACAACAAAATGTATAACAAACTGCTGTATCACACGGTAAAACCGCAGACCACGCATTTACTCAAGAATTTTGAAACCACCGATCATTGCAAACCGATCGTGATCGCACGTAAACTTGATCATTCTAAAGTTTCCGGTACCATTTTTAGTACGCAGCACCCAGAACAAGATGCGCGAATTAATGAAAAATTTTCTTCACATAAACATCCGAGCGACCGGGTGTGACGTCACCCACTCGGATCCTACGGAGAACGACGTCAGCTGATATTCGTGTTAGAAATACTGTAGCATAACACCTATTTTCATATCTGCCGATCGCCTGTTGCGTGTTAAAGAAGGCGATCGTCTGGCATATATCGTTGTTAGCACACGTCCCAGATTCTATGGGGTCAGAAATTGGAACATGCGACACAACGAAATTTAGAGACCTAAGTCTTTTAACTACGGATAATAAAGAACGATACAACCTGGTTATCTTCGGCGGTATTCTCCATAGTATCCTTAGTTAATCCTTTCACGAACACACAAACTATCACAGATTAAAGACTTAGATTTTCTTTCACAAAAAACCACTAAAATCCTCAATGCAGAAAGCATGTATTGCTCTTGTTGCTATGCAAACAAGAATGAGCTCTATGGTAAACGGGTACTCGGCAGTTGGGAGCCGAGTACCCGGTTCCCAGGAGTTGGTAAAGCTTTCTAAGTCTATAATCCTAGAGCCGCTGTCAGGGCCAGCTGTATATCAGAAGTAACAGAATGGTGAGTATTGATCGAAGGAGAAATATACAACCTGGTTATCATCTGCAGCATCCATGGTAATCCAATATATCCTTAGAGAGCGCACAAAGTTATCACAATTTACACAGAAAACAGACTTAATATAATCTCAAGACTTCCAACTGCAAAAAAACATGTGTCTCTTGTTGCTATGCAAACAAGAATGAGCTTCATGGCAAATGGGTACTCGGCAGTTGGGAGCCGAGTACCCGGTTCCAGGAGTCGGTAAAGCTTACTAAGTCTATAGTCCTAGGGCCCAGCTATCCAGGCTAGCTGTATCAGAAGTAATAGAATGGTGAGTATTGATCGGAGAATGTTTTTGCACTCCCGGCATAGTTTGGTGCGGTCTTCATATTGGCCACTTTGGGAGATGTGCAGCCGTAACGCTTTCTGCTCTGCTGACAGTTTTTCTACTACAGGGGTGTCAGTATAGCTAGTTTAGTTGTTCTTAAGAACACCTATGGTGAAGGTTGCTGACAATTCCATAGATTTCAGTATTTTGGTTAGGGCTTCGTTTGGATTGGAGCTGATATCGATGTTAGCTATCTGTTCCCTGAGGGCCTTTTTATGACATTTGAGTGTCAGTGTTACTGATGAGCTTGGGTATGTAATATGTGACTACCCTCTTGCCTGGTATGGCGTTTATATATTGAATAGAGATCGTTCATCTGAAGGCATGTAATGACTGGCTTATGGTCAAAATTGAGGTCTGTGCCTCCATAGGAATAAGCATTCCAAAGTAGAGGGTTTGATTCTGTCTTGCATAGTATGAAGTCTATTTGGCTGAAGACAGCTGTTGGAGCCTTAGAACCTTTTGGGGCTTTGCGATCAGCAATGTGTCTGGTCCATGTTGTCCGGTGACAGCATGGGTGTTTGAAAGCTGTATTTGTGGCAAATAGGCCATTGGAGATGAGGAATGCCACCAGTGCATCTCCATTGTTGTTGCGTGTGCCCTCTCCATATGATCCCATGCATAAGACAAGTCATGAACTTTTGTCCGCAATTCCGAGTTTACCCAGCTTGGAGTTGAAATCTCCATAAACGAACAGTTGCCATCTAGCTGGGATTGTAATGGTGGAGCTCAGTTCTGCATAGAAGGAATCTAATGTTGCTGGATTCTTTTTGGCTTTTAGGCTAGACATCATCAGAGTTGCCTCTGAATGCAGATGTCAGCCCGCAATCCTTGAGGTACTTACAGAAAAGACCTCCTTTCAAGGACCTTAACACAGGCAAAAAAGTATTATCACCTTCAAAGCGACAAACTTGAATTTTTGGCATTGAACTGGGCAATTTTCAAATGATTCTGTGATTATCTGTATTAGTCTGGTCCTTTCAGTGTCAATAATGCTAACAATACTTTGATATACAAATAGACTTCTCCAAATTTTAATTTTAAGATACAGCATAAATCTGGTTAACGGAACACAGATCCCAATGCTCTATTACATATGCCCCTCAACATGGACTTTTATATAGCTGACTGCACAGAATTAGTGACGACAAAGGTGATGCTCTAGTAGCAAAAAACCAACTGGATCGTGTCAATCTGAGGTGTTATTAGTGGGCGCCGACCTAGATCCAACAGATGTCAATGACTATCTTGACTTGATGACATACAGAAATTTCAAATGGCAGACCATGAGACCAGCTGTGTCATTCAATGAATAAAGAGTAAACAGAAACCCATGGGAAACAGGATAATTTTTTGTTGATGAGTGACTGGTGAAGTTGAAGCGTGATGATAGAGGATTGCTGCAGAGACAAACATAGTTCCCCGGGGACAAGGTTCGGCTACATTTGATACTTCCTAAGTTCAAGAAAATGTATAATGACGTGGGAATCTTGGTGTTAACTGGTGACTTAGATAAAGCAGTATGTGTCTAGCATATGTGAACATTTGAAAGACAGGAAATCTTGCATGATGCACAACTAAAATCGATACTAACATTAGCCCCATTTAACCTTGTGTCAATAGATTATTTGCATCTAGAGAAACCCAAGACATTTTGCTTCTAGCGGACTAAATCTGTTCCAAAGTTTGCAGCCCCGAATGTTGTCCCCCCCTCCAGGCACAACACCTTCCCATCCTGAAGCCAATGGACAAGTTGATAGATTCAACCAGACATTGCTGAGAATGTTGAGAACGCTACTCAAAGACCACAAGTCAGATTGGAAGGCTCATACCAATAAGTTGGTCCATGCATATAACTGCATACATGGTAGGTTATTTACCGTTATCTACTTTTTGGAAGCCATCCATGGTTACATATAGATTTAGTGCTTGTTTTGAATGAGGAGCACAACGAGACAACTCACCAAGTGTGTATTAAGAAATGGTCCCAGTCTATGCATGAAGCATATGAACTAGCATCTACACATGCCACGAAGGTATCTGATAAGTCACAGAAGTATTATGGTGGCAAGCGACCAAATAGCTGTATGTTGGAACAAGATGACATGGTGTTAGTTCAGAACTTGAATGAGTGTGGTGGACTGAGTAAGCTCGGATCATTCTGGGAGGATAAGATTCATGTTGTAATTATGAGGCTTTGTGAACAACTCCAAATTTATGAAGTTAAACCCGGAGGATGGGAAAGGACAAACTCAAGCATTAAACAGAAAAATGCTGTGACCTTGTCTACCAGTTGAGTGCCCGCCAACCATCGGCAAAAACAAACAAAAGAACTGTAAATCAAAGCATAGACAGGAGTCTAGGGTTGAGTTGTCTGAATCTGATAGGGAGGATGATTTGATATATAACTCATAGATCACACTGTTACTGAAAGACAGGATGCTTACTTGATCTGCATGCTCTACCAATGGTGCCTCAGGATGAGCTGACAGATGAGCAAATCACTGGAGATCCAAATAAGTTGAATCTGAAGGGTGATAGTGATGAAACTTTCCCAATCATAAATGGGAGGTGGTTTCTCTTTGGAGCCATGGGTTGAATGACAGGAGCTGGAGACGAATATGGAAACTTGCGATCAGGAGTTACAAAGTGAATCACAGGATCCATCTACGAGCAGAACATTTGATCAGTGTCAGCAGGAACGGGCAGGAGGTTGGGATGCACATCCATCCAGGGCTAGGCATCCACCAATGAGACTTGATTATGATACATTCAGAGAGGCAGAATGCATCCAACAATAACGCCAATTTTATCATTCTTCGGTGATGAAGGTTTAGCCTTTTAATCATGTAGCCACCTGTGCCCCTAAAAGCAAAACTTATGGGGCCCAGGCAATATTTCTTTGGCCTAATTTTATCTTTATGATGCATTAGTACACAGGGTACAACATTTAGAAACAAACGATATAATAATTTAGGATTTACTAATGTAGAAAGTGTTAAAACATTATTTTCAAGCTTAATAATATTGGATCAACCTGCAAGAGACTGGTCAGCGGACATATATATATATATATATATATATATATATATATATATATATATATATATATATATATATATATAAAATGATCTTCTGTTTGTGATTTTTAATATGGATTGAAAATTTTAGGTCGCCACCTGGGCTAGTGAGTTTGGAAATTTTGGAGCCAGCCTAAAATCTAGGAGCCACGGGCTGCTGGACCCTGCTAATCTTCGACACTGTTCTTTAAGGGTAAATTAATGAAGGGTGAGCCAACTGTAGGAGTCTAGGTGGTTAAGTCTAGTCACATCACTGTATAACAAAAAAAACTGATGTCATATGATTGATTGGTTCATTGTCATGACTGTAGCGTTAAAATATGTTACAGCGAGTTATCCTCAGAGATTATCTTGGTTATGGGGATACTGTAGTAATTTGTGAAGGAAATAATTTGATTACTTGCAAATATCTGGACAATGTTTTGTTCACTGCGGAAGAGTGTTAACGAGTGCTTTCTGATTGAGATAAAACAAGGCATCCCATTTGTTCCAATATGTTAATGCAGCACCTGTTTGGGACTTCCCTTCCGACATATGCATATCCTGTCTCATGCAGTCACACAATTCATGGTGTGTGTTTTAACATATTAAACGAGAATTTTGACACAAAAATGTATGCTGTAAAGAATTTCCGCAAATGTTAGGAAAATCCAGTATGTCCACTAAAAAAATCAGGCAATCAAAATTCTCGTTTAATATGTTAAAACACACACCATGATATGGTTGTACACAAGTTTCGTTGAAATATGGCCATTGATTAAGGAGGGGTAGTGTTTTAAAAGTTTTCCAGAAATAATTTCCAAATTTTTTTTTTTAGATACAAGATGGCCACTGAAAAATCGACCCATTAAAATTCTGAATAGAGGTTCTGGAACCTACCATAAGATCTTTCAAATCAAATTTGGCTCATACCTGCAAAGAGGTTTAGAAGATATGTTTTAAAGGATTTCGGGAGGTCCAAAAAACAGGCCAGTCAAAATTCTGAATATAAGTTCTGAAGCCTAACCCCCATAGGATCCTTTCAGCCAAAATGGATTAAAATCCACCTATCGGTTTAGGAGGAGCTATGTATTAAATGATTTCTGGATAACTTTCAGAAACTCCAAGATGGCCACCAAAAATTTACCAATCAAAATTTCTGTTTGATATGTTGAATCCTAACGCCACAGGATCATTTCCACCCATGTTTCGTGGGTCATTAATTAAGGAGGTGTAGCGTTTGGAAAATCCAAAATGGCCACCTGAAAAATGGGATCGTTCCAACCATGTTTGGTGGAAATCTGGACAATAATTAAAGAGACATTACCTGCAAGTTAACAAACATTTTCGAAATTTAGTATACTAGTAATTGTTTTACACAAATGCTGCGACACCCCCCCCCCCCCCCCCACCCCCACCCCCCCCCCCCCCCCCCCCGGAAATTTAGTATACTAGTAATTGTTTTACACAAATGCCGCGAAACCTCCCCCCCCCACCCCCGTCCTAAAAGAACAAAGCATACCAGCGCCAAGGGCTGACCAACAATAATTTATAGAGCCGATATCAGACGAATTAATCAGTTGCCATCATCGTTATGATTACGCAATGCAACAGCGCCCGGACCTACTAAATGCTCTGGCATTCTGTGAAATTCCTAATTTCTGTTTATGTTTACAATTTTCATATTTGTGGAATTCCTAATTTGCATCTTGTTTACTATTACGTGGTCGTATTTATAAAGAAACGCTGTCCAAGTGCGAGTATTGACACACTAGAACCGTTTTATCCACACACTTCTGTATATTAAATCTTGAAATTTAACAGGTATTTGGTCTTTAAGGTGTAGTTAGGAAAATCCAAGATGACAATCAGAAAAATGGACGTATCAAAATTCGGAATATAAGATCTGAAGTCTACCAGGAAAATTTTTTTATAAACTGCCAATAAGGCTTAGTAGGAGGTAGCTTTCAAGGATTTCTGTATAATTTTCGGAAAATTTTAGATGACTGGCAAAACAAATGGACCAATCCAAATTCTCGTTTATATGTTACAGGTAGGCCTACCTTTGTTTGATAGATCTATACATTTTATATAAGGGCATAAGTGTATATGCTGCGTCTAGTAGGCCAATATTAGCATTTGATCTTCGAATCTTATAATTACAGGCATTCAATAGCCAAGAAAATGCGAATTTAAAATTTCAAAAATATTGAAAACGTAAAACGAAATTTGATTTCAGATTTCGCTACCATTTCACAGAGAATGTATTTGTTTACAATTATTGTCGTGATTCGTTGAGGCTATAAATGATATGTTGTGATTATGTCAAAAGCAATTTCTTTGAAGTGTCCCTATATTTTTTTGTTTGTTTTAAACACGCAAAGATGCGCACAACTACATGCATATAACGCGCGTGCACCAAAACGATGTACACACCACCGAAATCATGCATATACACGTATATATATATACATAATTACAAATCTTATTTCAACTATTTTATTTATTTTTAATTAAATCTTATTTTCATTATGTTTATAAGTTCTTATTAACTGCACATATTCATAATTATTATAATCTATATTGTACAATAAATTTGGGAGCGAGTCGTAACGAAGTGAATGACAACCTGTGACTCCATCCCTATTGTATTTTGAACAATAAAAATATGTTTAAACAAAAGAATTTTGGGCGGTTTGGATCATCCGCGTCGAGAGTCTAAGGCTTTGCGAGGGACGGGGTTTGTAGAAATTATGGCGTCAGTATATTGGAATGATTTGTATTTAAAATAAATAGCAAATAACAAATATGGGTGTTGTGACCGTCACCGGTCCGGAATATCTGTATAGAAAACGGTATGCTGCGGCAATATGATGCTACAATACATCGAGAACATTTCAACACCAAAATAAAATAGAATTTTTCAAAATTTATTTATATCTACCTGGGAATGTCTCTATAAATGCTAGCATTCCACAAAAGTTTCGTTGAAAGCAGGCACTTAAGTCATGAATCCAGTTTCTCAGTCAATCATATGACGTCATAATCAACTACACGACATGTAAGCTGTAAGAGGACTAAGCGATGCATAGTTTTCTGGAAATTGAGATTCAAAGAGTACAGGGATCGATCGATCCCAACACGGGCAACGCGTGGGTGAGGCTTAGATTGAGATGGGCGGGGCTTGCCAAAACTGGATTTATCCATTAAGGAGTAGCTTACATTTTAAAGAGTTACGGACATTTAAAGAAAAATTCAAGATGGACGCCAAAACATTGAACAATAGAAATTCTGAACCTAGGATTATTCCAGCCAAAATTGGTTAAAATCCGCCAATCGGCTATAGGGGATAATACGTTGGCCAGATGAGCCAAAGACAATTTACCAATTTGGACCATTCCAATTTATCCACCCATCCATCATCTGACGTCATATATGATACTATAATCAACTAAGTGCCGTGTAGGATGACATCTTAATTAATTATGGCACGAATGACTCGATATAGTCGGTCTTTAACGCTTAATATTCCGACACGTTGTACAAATTGTATGCCTTTACCATTTAATACACATCCATATAGGCAGCAAGAGCACCGAGTCAAATTAGTTTCAAAATATTTAACAGCTTCCCTGTATATAGACTTATGAAAATTGATAGTCAGGGAGTTCAGGGATTAATCGATCCCAAAACGAGCGAGGTGTGGGTGAAGCTTAGATAGAGATGGGCGGGGCATAGCTAACATGGAAAGGTCCATTACTGGTGTATAATAACTATGCGCTGTTATGATCTAAATATCTTTCTAACGCTCAAACCCGCCATATGGGCGGGGCATAGCTAACATGGAAAGGTCCATTACTGGTGTATAATAACTATGCGCTGTTATGATCTAAATATCTTTCTAACGCTCAAACCCGCCATCTGTATCAGATAGGCCTACTACGTTGTACATAAAGTCTTATAATATAATAGCGCCTTCCATATGACAACGCGGGCTCTTACGTTCTGATAGTCACGTCCGCCGCCAGCGTACTACGAACTGTTCGACTGACGAAATATATTTAATAACTATACGTCTATAGTTGCCTATATTTTCAGTTGAACGCTTCCTTTCTGCTATTGCGTTTGATTGACAAATAGTCTACTATAGTCGCTTATAGTTTGCGAGTCAAAGCTGTCCTATATGTTCGCTACTAAACGGCGTCGGCGTAGGCAACCATGAGTTAATGGCGTTTAATCATACAATTATAATTAGCATATGCAGCGCATGTATCTCTCACGCTCTCTCTCTCTCTCTCTCTACCTCTTCGATCTAGTCTGGATAACCGAACTTTATGATCCCAATATGGGTACGAGCTGCATGGTTGCAATGGTGATCTGCGCTCGTGGGCTAACAGACATCATACCTATAGCGTCCTCGACTCCCTCCCTGAACATTTATTTTCCTATTCACATGCATGCGTGGCGATTTTTTTTTGTCCCTTCGGACACGTACACGGTCCACCCCCCATTGCCCAATTCTCTCCCCCCCCCCCCCACCCACCAACCTATGCATGCCAAGTTTCTTGTTTTCTATCTATGTGCGCTCCCCACCCATCCCGCCTGTCCAACACACGTGTCATG
>CM067370.1:1440438-1475335 GCA_034401795.1 Chaetoderma sp. LZ-2023a | reverse complement strand
AGGCTAATTTAATAAATTCTTCTATCGATTGTACAAGTGTTAGGTTCTAGAACCCCACTCAGCTGATATCAGGCCAAGCATGACGAGTTGTCGATCAACAGGAGGAAGTACTGCTAGAAACAATTGGCACGTGTGTAAGAAAACTTGCGGCGACTGTTCATTGTTGACAATCTTTGTGAGTAACACTATCTGCAGTCATGTTTTTTTTGACACATTTATCTCAATTTCGTATTCAATAATTTAAAATTGACACATGTCTGTCGCCATGTACTGAACGAAACAGCCAAGTTGGCATCCATTTAGAAACACCCTTCATGCTGTACTATAATTATAGAAAGCAATGAAAAGCTGCAATGAAAATAATTTAGTCTAAAATTTAGTTAAAAATTTTACCGATTTTTGTTTCTACACTACAGAACAAAGCACAACTTGAAAAGCATAAAACAAAAGTGGCTTAACACTTTAATGGATAAATAATACTAAATTTCAATTTGCAGGCCAATGGAAATTGAGTATTTTTGAAAATTTACCACTAGAATGACTGTCTCGGGTATCAAGTCAGTCATTCCAATCGTAAATTGTCGAAAATAGTCTTCTCTTGGCCTGCAATTAGACATTCCTGAAGACCACTTCAGCGACCTGTTTTGACTGTCTTAATTATGAAGGGGTTAGTCATTTGTCACGTTCAATCTTAAAAAATACCAGTGCCCACATTTTAAGGTTAGTCTAAAACTTACATTGTCTTTTCATATGTGCTCAAAGGTAGGTTAATTTTGTTCAAATCCAAATATAGGTTAATATTTTTCAAATTCAAAGTTATTTCATATAGTATATATCGTCTTTAGTAATATTTAATTTACTTAACGAGGTGTCATTACAACAATGAGCTGAAAAAGAAGTTATTTGTTTGATTAGGTCCCACTCACGCCATATTTAGGCTGGTCTTTATTTCAGTCTATTATTGGTAACGTGCCCAGATTTTACACTGAGGCGACAAGGATTGAAGGCGATTGCGTATGTTTCCATCAATCGGCAGCCGGCCGAACAGAAACAATTCCAGGGTTGTCAGTTTCACAGCTCTACTCGTTACCGCCTCGTAAGGTAATTTGTTAAACTGGATCCAATCCTTTCTAACCGGAAGGCAGCAACAAGTAGTTATAAATGGAATCATGTCTAAACCAACAGATGTAACAAGCGGTAGTATGCCATGGGGCTGAGTTTTATGGCCACTACTGTTTATAATTTACATTAATGATCTTCCAGATGTAATCAGTAGTGGGTCTGAGATCTTTTTATTTGCAGATGACACAAAACTCTGGATCAATCTTCAACCCAAAAGATGCCACACCCTGCAAAATGATATTAATTCTGTGTTCATGGACTGATAATTCATTATTGAGGTTCCACCAAGATAAATACAAAAGTATGCGGATATCAACAAGAAAAACATCTCCACACACGTATACAATGGAATCTAGTAACCATACTCTAGCCCATTCGTCTAGTGAAAAAGATATAGGTGTCATAATAGATGATAAATTATGCTTCGATGAACAGATATAAATGGAAAAATATGCAATCTAACCAAATAATGGGACTGATTAGGAGAACATTTGACTATCGAGATAAAGAAAACTTTAAACATCTTTACAAATCTCTTGTTAGGCCGCATATTAAATACGCTAATGTGGTTTGGGCCCTGTATCTGAAAAAGCACATAAATGCAATCGAAAATGTCCAAAGACAGACAACCAAACCTGTTCCTGGTATGCGTAATCTACCATGTCATGTAAGCCTCCAAAAGTTAAAATTACCAACATTAGCATTTAGAAGATTGCGTGGCGACATGATCGAGTTATATAAAATTCTCAGCAATAAATTTCTCCTTCGATCAATACTCACCATTCTGTTACTTCTGATATACAGCTGGCCTTGACAGCGGCTCTAGGATTATAGACTTAGAAAGCTTTACCGACTCCTGGGAACCGGGTACTCGGCTCCCAACTGCCGAGTACCCGTTTGCCATAGAGCTCATTCTTGTTTGCATAGCAACAAGAGCAATACATGCTTTTTGCAGGAGAAGATTTTTAGTGTCTTTGTCTGTGAAGTGATAGTTTGTGCGTTCTTGAAGGATTTAACTGGATACTATGGAGAATACCGCCGATGAAAACCAGGTTGTATCATTCTTTATTATCCATAGTTAAAAGACTTAGGTCTCTAAATTTCGGTGTGTCGCATGGCCTGATTTCTGACCCCAGAGAATCTGGGACGTGTGCTAACAACAATATATGCCAGACGATCGCCTTCTTTAACCCCAACAGGCGATCGGCAGATATGAAAATAGGTGTTTGCTACAGTATTTCTAACACGAATATCGGCTGACGTCGTTCTCCGTAGGATCCGTGCGGGTGACGTCACACCCGGTTCGCTCGGATGTTTATGTGAAGAAAAATTCTCATTAATTCGCGCATCTCGTTCTGGGTGCTGCGTACTAAAAATGGTACCGGAAACTTTAGAATGTTCAAGTTTATGTGCGATCACGATCGGTTTGCAATGATCGGTGGTTTCAAAGTTCTTGAGTAGATGCGTGGTCTGCGGTTGTTATTACACCACAAAAACATCCATTACCGTTCAATCACTACTTGCTAAATCAAATATCTGCATTTAGCTATCAGAATAAAATTTGTATACTCGCTTACATACTCCCTAATGCCAATACCATCACCATGTAGACTCTCAACCAAACCAGGCTTCTGGTAGAGGGACCCCCTGCATTAGCCTTACAATAGACTGGCACCAGTCTGTACACACTCCTTGGTGACGCCTGTCACTAAGCACGCTCGCGCATGCGCAGTAGGTCCCAAATGTGAAAACTGATTCACTTTTCAAATATTCTGCTAGCAGTACAGTTTGCCTGCTATCAATCTGATATAAAAGTTTTAGCTTTGCTACTGAAAGTTTTCAGTTATTACTATATTTGACACGAATAATGCCTACCATGAAACCCATCCTTCCTAAGTTATGTTTAACTTTTTATATCATGGTGTTTTAGAGGTGTTTGTAACTCTAGTTTTTGAGTTACCAGTTTTCGTGTCACCACTACCGTTTTCGAGGTTAGAGTAACCAGGCCTATTATATACCATCAAGAGTACCATGTTATAAAATAGCCAGTACCACTCCTATTAACGTAGTTCCTAGTGCCCTCAAACATCATCAATCATGAATCATTATGATTCCTTTCTTCAGTCACTTTCTTAAGTACGCCTATGACGTATCCTCATAAAAGCTAGCTGCTTTATTTCTTATCATTTCTTATTTTTCAAAGGAAGTGTCCTTAAATTCTGAGAAAGTAAAATGTACGTCAATCAAGTGTGATCGTTTTTCACGCTAAGGACTATGCGGGCCACGTTTACCTGAGGTGTACCTCCTCCCCTCAAAATAAAAAATGTGTGGGATTTGTAAGGGTTGGCCATTAGTCTTATCTAAATCGTTCTTCAAAGATTTTGTCGTTAAGCCTGCGCAAGTGGGATAAGCCGGTTTCCTTGACATCTAGGCAACAGATCAAGTCTCCAAAAGGTAAATCCGGCGACTCGAGAAAGAAGCCTGGTAAGTCATCCTCTGGTAGGAGCCAGGCCAAAGACCATGTTAGTCTTGAGGATCATCATAATCCTCAAGAGATGGCATCGGTGGCGGAAGCTTCCGATTTGTCATCACATGCAATAGTTCGTTTCTCCGTGATACCGATTGCCAGGAATGTTTTAGGATCGCCAATCGCCTCTGCTCCCGTCTCTGCTCCTGGCTTGTCCGGGCAAGCGGGTTTGCCGTCCGGATTGTCTTCTGGTTTTACCGGGCATCCGGAAATGAGCACCGTGATTGTTTCTGGCTTGGCTGAACATCCGGTGACTCATGATAATCTGGTTTTTTTCGTCAACTGCCGCCATTTCCGGCTATAGAGTTCCGATTCCGCTAGGAAGAATGTGGCATTGCATCATCCGTCTACTTCCGTTTCCAGTTTTTCAGCTTCCTCTTCCGGTAGTAGTGTTGCTACTTCCGGTAGGAAGAATGCTTATCTGGGTCTGTTGGACCTGGCATTGCATCATTCATCTATTTCCGTTTCCGATTTTTCAGCTTCCTCTTCCGGTAGTAGTGTTGCTACTTCCGGTAGGAAGAATACTTATCTGGGTCTGTTAGACCGGGCATTGCATCATTCATCTATATCCGTTTCCGGTTCAGCTTCCTCTTCCGGTAATTCTGTACATCCGGGTTGTAGAATTTTGATCAGTTTCCTGTATCTCCTTCCGGTTACGCATTTCCGTTTTCCGTTTTTTCCCACATCCGGATTTCGTACAGCCGGGGATAAGGTCATTTCCGGTTTTCATGGATCTTTCTATTGTTCTAGGATTAGCTTCCGGGTCTGTCTTCCTGTTTTGGATTTCAGGTGATAGAGAACTTCCTGGGGTTACAGTTTTGTTCTTCAAGTCCGGTTTACATGTTCGCTTTCCTAGAATCTTGTCATATTCTTGCCTAAGATTTAGTCATATTTCCGTATTTGTTTAATATTGGAAATGTTGAATGGCTGGAAATATTCATTGCCAGTCTCTCTTGGAATTGTAGTCTATTGAGACATTTATTCATTTATCAGTGACAATTTTCAACGTAATTAAAGACTTCTGACTGGTTGCCGTATGGGTTTTTTGTTGCAGATTATTTTATATGCGCATATCATCAGCCGATAAGTCAATCTATTCTACGCATTATCTCGAGATACGATTTTTACTTAAATCCAACTTTAGATGGCCAGTTGTCTTCGGGCCAGTCAGCCTTTTTTCACGCTCCTTTTACCTCTTATGTCGGCAGGTTGACATATTTATTTTAACCAAAGGGAGTGAATTTGTATAGGGAAAACCCGTGATCTGGCGTAAATCGTAGTATAGTTTTGTCAGTCGCTGAAAAGAATTAGATCAGTAAAGGTTTCATAGGGATCAGTATGACTAAAAGATTAATGTCTACAAGAACAATAGTCGCTTAGAAAAGATAATCAAGCGGATAAGGGAGCAGGAAGAAGGAATATAAGCCGAATTCTTCTGCGTTGACATAGTTTCGGTGAGTTCGTTTTGTTTTAATTTTTTCCAGATTTTTGGCTGTTTTCCCTTTTCTAGCGTAATTTTTTTTTGCTCTATTTTGACTGGGTTGCTGCAGGCCTCCGGACGGTGGTTTTGGGGGGCGGGGACTCGGGATTTGCTGGTTTTGTTTGGGGGTGGTCTGGCTGAGGGTTGTTGGTGAAGCGAATTCCAGTCGAGTCGGTCCAATTGCCAACCCGGCCTACTTAAATTAGTCGGATCGGCCTAGGATAAAAAGTCATGTCGGCCCGATTTAATGGTCAAATAGGCCTAGGAATGCATTTAACTGGCTTCTTTATTCTCTTTTCGATCGCTGGTATCACACTTGGAGAGCCGTTCTCAAGATGAAATCTTTTTACCTGGCTGGAAGCATGGAATAATTGGGAATCTCATATTTCAAAATCTTGATTTCGGAATTTTTCTTCAAAAATTGATGATTTGGAAATATGAGATCCCTCTTATACCAGTCGTATTATACCAGCATTAGTCGTCTGTTGGTGGATCTAATAATATTTACTGGCGTTTACGTCTCTTTATTAAAAGACGGTCAGAATTATTAGTGTCTATTATTTTCACTAACGCGCAACTATTTTACATAAGACGTAGACACTCCTAAAGGCACTATCTTTGTAAGACAATGGCGATCTTAAGATATTACCGAGATTTCCGTGTATGTCATGGTATACAGATTATCGTGTGTAGTAGCTACCATAGAAGTCTAGGTAGGCCTGCTACACTCGATAAACTTTATCCTATTTAAGCGTACTGGTTAGCCCAATAATATTGCTATAGCTATGTTCATATGTGCAGTTAATAGCGCAGTGTCGGTTCGGCCTAATAGTGCACCTATAGGTATATACATGTGTGCGCATATGTGCATTCATATGTGGTTATGGGTGATACTGTAGGGTCAACTCGACCCAAGGGTATAATCGCACATGTTAGGCATAAACATAGGTCGAGTTGGAACTAGGCCGAGTTGAGGGTGGGCCGGGGGGGGGGGGGGGGGTGGTGTATTTGGGCCGAGTTGACTGGATAACGGTGAAGCCACTGGCAACTTTCGGTCGGATTGTTCCCGGACTGTTCGGTCTGTCTTGGGTTTTTTGCTCGTTGAAGTTGTTGTCTGGGGGCTGGCGACGGGCCGGTTGGAGTGGGGTGGGGGTTGCGCTGGAGGGGTGGAGGAATGGCTGAGAATCTGGATTTAAGCAGCCACCAACAATTTTCGGTCAAAATGTTTTCAAAATATTTTGCAGGTCCAGAGATATTACAGTTGTAATATGTCGTCTGCAAAAATCAGTATCCAGACAGTTAATATAAAGTATCAGTGTTCAATCTTTCCTTTTATCGGGATTTCTAACACAATGTCATTTGTTATTACAAAGATGAAATTATTGATTCTAAGACTATAAATATAAGAATCAATAAATATATACAAAATCTTTTAAGTTTTCTGCCTCTGGGCATAAATATCGAATGGTTTAGGATATCTAATTGATCAGTATGCCTAAGCCAAGTCTTGAAGCTGGCTTGTTTTTCCTATGTCGTTGATTTAAATATAGGACACAGTTTTGCAATCATTATAGGATCCTGTCACGTTCAGGCTGATGATTTTCCAGTGATTGCAGTCTAATACTTCAGTGTAGAAGAAGTGAGTGCAATCTTGGGAGTTAGTCGACCTTAGATATATATATATATAAAACCCTGTGACTTGAAGAATGAGTCTAGGTCGTTTTTGTATGTGTTTTATGTTGGCGCGTTAATTGCTTCTGTTGGTAAAGGATTCCATACATTAACACTATTTGTAAGAAATACTTGCGTAGATCAAGTATTATTTGACAAGCTGACAAGATGATCTGTCAAGCCCGAGCGGCTAGGCAACCGTTGATGTATTCAATAACAATTTTCTTGTTAAATCTGCTCCATTATTATACGATTTTTAAATTAGATAGTCAAATGTTTGCCATAGTTCTCTTAACAGGACCTTGTCATGCGTTCTATTCGTAGAATTGTGATGATGTCATCACAAGTAAGTTTCCCTTATTTCATCTTTTTGAGTGGTGGTTTGGGAAACCGTAATTTCTTTTCTTCATTTTATCTTGCTAAATTCTGTCACAATTTGAGGTTTTCGAATTCCAGTCGGGATTATTGCAGATCTCAGGTACAGGATTTGGCTATATCTTGACTCTAAGCACTCCCTTAGGCTTACTATGGGTTTTTTGAGGTATTATTAAAATATCCATAATAAACATGAGTTACCTCTTTAGTGAGGGCTAAGCAATAAGGATATAGCCCAGGATTTTGGTTGGAGCATCATGGCAGATGTAATCTATGTGTTTTATATAAGCAGTCCTCTTTAGCATATAGTAAGCTTGCCACATCTTTAAGGGCGGCCCTTATCAAAAGGGCCAGATATTCTTGGATCTAGAACCCTTCTTTGCAGTCTCCTCCCAAATGGTCTTCTGTTCCTCTAATCAGAAGCTATTAGCTTTAGAGGGTTTGTTGTCTTCTATGCTCGTCAAGGAGTCTAAGAAGAGGCTCTTCTGTGGAAAGTAAATCCAGGCTTCGGTTCTGGGTTGGATTCGTTCAGCCATTGCCATGGGGTTTTCTTTCATTTTTAGAAGGAGGATCGAGTCTTTCTTGGGATGTCACTAGATCCAATCTGTTTGCGACATGTCTGATTGGCAAGATTTTATCTTTCATGTCTCCCTTTTCGGACAGTCAGGTTAAGGGTCTCTAGTTCTCGATTCGATCGGACAATTCGACAGCAGTCTCTTATATCAACAGGCAGGGGGGGCACAAAGTCGTCTCCTGTACTTGGAAGTGTGGAACCTCCTCATGGGGTGTCGCATGAATAAACTAATTTTCGAGTGTCCACTCATGTCCCAGGCTGTCTGAGTTTTCTTGCGGTCCAATTGTCTCGGGCGTGGGCTGTGGACGCCCTGTCTCAGTCCTGGTCAGGAATCTTCGCTTATGCGTTCCCTCCCACAATCCTGATTTCTTTTGGTTCTGAAGAAAGTCAGGGACCAGATCTGCGAGATCGTGTTAATAGTTCCCTTTTGGCCAATAAGGATCTGGTTTGTAGACCTTCTCGATCTTCTAGTACCTACCATCATCCAAACCCAGGAATCTTAAGATTTTTGGAGAATGGTGTTCAGATCAAGGTCTCGTGCCTGATTCTGTTTCTATTTCCCAGATGCTAGACTCCTTATCTTATCTGGTCGACTCTTTACATCTGTCTGCTAACACTGTAGGAGGATATAGATTTTCTTTTGCATCTTCTCTTCCTGGTTTGTTGAACGCTGAAGTTGAAGATACTATGATTCTTAATCTTTTGATCAGAGGTTTAGGTAATATTCGTCCTCCAGGTGTTAAACCTTTGCCTTCCTGGAACTTGGCTCTGGTTCTTCAGGTTCTTGGGCAGGTCATCATTTCCAACCTATCTCTACGATTAGCTTGAATCTTTTAACTTTTAAGACCGTTTTTCTAATTGCATCTGCTTCTGCTAGAAGACGATCCGAAATCCATGTTTTCTCTGCTGAAAAGGATAGGTTTATCGAATCTGGGGACGGTTTGGTCTTATATCCTTGAAGGGAATTTTTGTCAAAGACTCAATCAATCCGTTATCCAGCTAAGCCGATTATTTCACAATCTTTAACCTCCTTTTCTCCGGCTGACAAATTTTGGTGTCCTGTCAGAGCTCCATAAGTTTATAAGCGTCGTTCTGATTTTTAGAGATCCGATCTGTCCCTTTTCTGGGTTCCGTATGATGAGGGGTTGGCCAGTCCAGTCTCTAGGGCATCTATTCCCAGCTGGATTTGTGAGACCATTCACATTAAAGCTCATGTCATTAGAGGGATGGCTTCCTCTTTTGCCATTTTTGCTGGCTCTTCTGTAGACGAAGTTATGCAAGTTACTGGATGGAAATCCGAGTCTACTTTTACTACTTTTTATTGAAAAAGACCAGAGCACAGCAGCTTCCTTGTTTAGGAACTTTATGATTTTAACTAAAAAGGCTGAAGACCATTTACCAAGCACATCCCACCATTTTCGTTAGGACCGTGGGTCTGCATGTAATGGTGTGAGTTGTTCTTTGGTTTTTATTTATTTCTTTAAGTTTAAAGAAATCCTTTTTTGATAATCACTGTGTGATTGATTAAGATGCACCATTATGTTATGTTATTAACATTTGGTTATCTTTTGTTTGATTTTTATTCTTGCTTATGGATTCTCAAATCTCCTCCCACCAAAGTTTCGTAGTGGGGCACTGACCAAATCTACGGGTTTAGCAAGTAGTGATTGAACGGTAATGGATGTTTTTGTGGTGTAATAACAACCCCCAACAGACCCCCCTTTAGTGGGTTGGTCTGTAGTTTTATTAACCACTATAAAAACATACTTACCGTTCAATCACTACGACCCAGCCTCAGCCACCCCGCTGGGTATTGATTAGAGAATCTATTCTGGATATATGGCACTTAAATTTAGAAAAGTGAATCAGTTTTCACATTTGGGACCTACTGCGCATGCGCGAGCGTGCTTAGTGACAGGCGTCACCAAGGAGTGTGTACAGACTGGTGCCAGTCTATTGTAAGGCTAATGCAGGGGGTCCCTCTACCAGAAGCCTGGTTGAGGGTCTACATGGTGATGGTATTGGCATTAGGGAGTATGTAAGCGAGTATAAAAATTTTATTCTGATAGCTAAATGCAGATATTTGATTTAGCAAGTAGTTATTGAACGGTAAGTATGTTTTTATAGTGGTTAATAAAACTACAGACCAACCCACTAAAGGGGGGTCTGTTGGGGGTTTTACCGTGTGATACAGCAGTTTGTTATACATTTTGTTGTTTTCTTCACATATCGTTTGGCTTTCGTTAGGGAGTATAATTTATATTGATTGGTAAATATACCCCGAATGCTATGCGATATGATTCCTGGAGCCGTTACACATCCTGGAGGATCTAATATGGGTGTGTTTTTATGCCCGCTTCGTTCTTGTCCTCATAATCAATGCGATCTTTGTTGTAACGTGGCGGGGTGGGGTGCGGGAGGGATACGGTTAATTTATGAGTCAAATTATTTGAAAATTAATTCTCTGCCTTCCATCAGGGTCTCGTTCCGCTTGTAATTGTAGGTTTGTGCTTATTTTATAGGCCAAGCCAACCCCGCCATCATGTGACGAGTGCCATAAATTTGTACGAGTCGTATTTAAGGACCATGTCTGCTTTAGGTGTTCGCCCTGTAACCTAGACCATAAGTGTAATGTGTGCGCAGTGTGGTCCGTGGATATGATGGTTAAGTTCCTTGCCCAGAAGGACTTGGCTGGGTCTGACGCGGGGTCAGGCGGTCCGAGAGTAAATCGTGGAGCGCCCGGTTCGGCCGGTGGGGGTGCTCCACGTCCCCAGCTGGAGGTGGCGGAGATGGCACCGCCGGCGTGGTTTGGTCCGGCTATGCAGGGTTTTCTGCATAACGTTCTGCCCAGGCCGGACGTGTTTCCGCATGCGATTCCCACAGCTGATTTCCACAGGTTGGCTCCGCATGTTGACTCCAGGGTAGATACGGTACGAACTCAGGACAGCGAAACAGAGCAGTGAAGTAATATCTATTAGATAGTTTCTGTAACTACATCATGATTTTATACGGTGATGAAAAAGTTTCCCGTCCGGCGATGGTGTAATAAAGTTAAGCATAACGCATTAACAGAGATGGTTACTTATATAATATATTTATGCATATACACATTGAAGCACACGGTACGGGGTGCGTCGCATAGCTCTTGCGGCGCACCGGGCAATGTCTACTCGACTGCGGTCAAAAGGTTATAAAGGTATATCACACGACATGCAGTGCGGTGGTTGAATCATCCACCAAGAAACATCGCTGTTCTACATTATGTAGAATTTACATAACATTACAAGGGCCCTCCCGCTAAATTTCCTCTTATTGGTGTTCGGAAATGGGAACCATAACTTTTAGTTTATTATTGCTCCCGGATAGCCGTTCAGGAGCATCCAAAATTCTCTATGTGGGTTAGCCGAGAACTGCTTTTATGTGTGGGTTATCTCAAAGCCATGGGGGGGGGGGGTGGAATGATAATCTGTATCTTTCTTATCCGCAGGTATTCCTGTCCACTCGTCTAATCCACACCTCCAGTCAGCTCTCGACTCTCGGCCTACACGCCGACGATGCTCCTGATCTTCGAATTTCACCCCTTTTATACTCGCTGGGACGTCAGAACTGGCTGCCTGTACCAGCCAATCAGCGTACTAAAATACTGTGACGTATACACAAATAACTATGTATTTAGATATGTATAGATATATGAAATGATGTAGCAGGTCACGTGTACACAAATCACTATTTAGCTATATATATATATATATATATATATATGCGATTACGACGTTATAGCAATATTTTAAAGTATATTTGGACTGGGAGCTTCGACGATAACTCGTCCCATTTCTGGACCGATCTTAAAATGGTTTACAGTTTTGGAAAGCTCGTCAAATTCAAGAACGACGAAAATAAATTAATTAAAAGTATTTACGACTACCAACTCGGTACACTATATGTACACACTCGCTCCCAATCTCGACACGTGCCGTTGAGGAAGCGTCAGAGTGGGCGCATGCGCACCACGTATTCTAACGAACTTAGTCGTTTTCACGATGAAATGTCTCGTATAGGCTTATACACGCTTATTGCTCTACCCGGGGGTGGGGGGGGGGGGGGGTGGGTGCGCTTTTGGGAACTAATCCAGGACGGACGGCCCGTACCCAGCTTAGCTGGGATGGCCAGTACCCGCCTGGTCGATCCGTGCTGTGCCTAGTTGGTGCCATGTGGTTAGGTATGGTACGTAATAATATTGTAATGTTTAGAGAGAATGCATGGTAGAGTTGTCTAGCCGGACAAAACCTGACTTTACACTGTTGTTTAGAAATATCCATTTGCAGACCAAGAGAAGTCTGTTTTTTAGATTTTACACCAATAGAATGGCTGGCTCGATATCCGCACCAGTCATTCCAGTGGTAAATTTTCAAAAACTTCTTCGTTTGGTCTGCAAATGTATATTTTCTATGAGCAATTTTCCTGAGAATATTTGACCAGTAGTGTTAAAATCATCACTGTTTTTCTTCCAACAGCCTCCTGAATGTGTTGGACATGATGGGCGTGACTGTTGCTTAGTGAGGCATTAGAGTGGAGCTTGTCTGTACCTCATGGCTGGCTCTGGTGATATCAATGACTACATGCACAGAAAGACCTGTCAATGCAGACCTGGATTCACAGCAAGATGGTTGAACATGGTAGAGAACAGCTGTGCAATTTAGTGTCATTACCATGGGTTGGATCATGGCAGACACCTAAATGCATGAAATGCGCACTAAAGTTGCTGTTTTAGGTAAACACTTGAAATATACTTTGTAGTCCTTTAATGGTCATCGCTGGTCAAGAAAATTGAAATTATTTGTTTTCTGAATGTCCGGCCAGTCTTCGGGTTCTACCTATAGCTTTTAGCCTTTCTAGGTGAAATGCCTATGCCACCCCTAGGTGAGCGATACGGGACCCATGGGCCTCTAGTTTGATGGATTTCGAAGGCAAAATTGCTATATAGGTTTTTGCGTATTCTGATATCAAATTTCCATATTTTTTCAGCCATTTTTTATCTTTTTCCTGTCAAAAACTCCGATACTAAACCAGTAGGAAAATAAAAAATGTCTTCTCGAGAGCCGCTAGGATGATTTCAATTATATTTGGTAGGAAGCATCCTTTGGGTATAGAGCTCTGAGTTTTCCAAAGGAAGCCGATTGGCCAATTTGGCCAGCAGAAATCTTGTACTTTTGTTTGATTTTTGGAAACATCATTAAAAATTTTCTTCGAACCGGATCAATTCAGTTGTGAAACATCATCTGGGGCAACAACGGGACCATGTTTGTTCAAGGGAACTTTTTTCTTATTAAGGAAATCAGTAGTACCTTATGAATCTGTTACACCAGAGACAAAACCCGCAGCCATATAGGTGGTGCCTGGAAAAGCCCCAGACTAGCGACCCAAAAGGGTGTCCAAAAAGTTACACACCTAATGGCTGACCACATGACCTGTTCCCCTATTGCATCATACCCCTTTAAAACAATTGTCCTTTAGCCAAATCTTTCGGTCAGCATTTTCTCCAGTGCCATGAAACAGATCAGGGTGAAATTTGGGAGATATGATTAGGGACTAAGAAGCCATTCAAGTTTGTCCATGGACAGTTGATTTGTCAAAAAAACCATTCGCCATGGATCAATCAAAATCAATCAATCAAAATTTAGCGTCTTTGGTGGCCATCTTGGATTTTCTGACCATTTCTTAGACTAGTAATGGCTTTGCCCATGCGTACGTCTAGGTGTGTGTGCATCTGTCTGTGTGTTCGTCCATCCATGCGTGCATCCATGTCTTTCCAATAGTTTTTCACGTATAGTCACCAAACTTGGTATATGAATGCATCATATCCTAAAGGTGTCGTGTATAAAAAGTAGGTCAGCCGTATCTACTTTTCATGGTTCACTAAACATCCTAGTTTATTCTTTTCCAGCTGTAGTTTCAATCTTGAGGGTTTTTTGCATACTGAAACCAACTTGGTGTATGGATGCATCATAGTATAAGGTGTGTCCTGTATCAAAAGTAGGTCAGCATAATCTACTTTTCATGGTTCACTGAACAACATAGATTATTCTTGTCAGGACTGTCATGACTGTAGTTTCAAGTGTTTTTTGTATATTGTAACCAAATGGTATATGGATGCATAATGGCCTAATGGGATGCCATGTAGCAAAAGTAGTTCATGACCTACTTTCCATGGTTCCCTGAACATCCTGACATACTTTTCATGGTTCCCTGAACATCCTGACATACTTTCCATGGTTCCCTGAACATCCTGACATACTTTCCATGGTTCCCTGAACATCCTGACATACTTTTCACGGTTCACTGAGCATAATGGACAATTCTTGTCAGAGCTTTAGTTCGAGTCTCTTGTATACATTAACCAATCTTGGTGTATGGATGCATTCTACTTGTAACTAGTATCAATTCATAGTTCAGTGAACTTCAAGATTAATTGCATGTGTTCACCAAAAAGTAGGGTTTAGTGGAAAGCAGGGGTATCCATCAAAACTAGTTAACCACTGGGCCAATTTTAATAAAGCTTGGTAAATCTCGGTGACAGAAGTTAGATTGGTAAATTTTTTCGGTTGTCATCTCGTTTGATTCAGTTACGGTAGTGCCAGTGGCCAATAATTCCACGTGAGCGATACAGGTCTCTTGTTTTATTTTTATTCCCCCGCAAAAAAAATTGGTGGGTTACCGGGTATTATGTGATGGCACAGTGCGGGCGGGCGGGAAAGTGGTTTCCGGATGAAAACCAGTTACCGTTTGTTGGATCATTTTGAGACTTGATATGGTGGTTGGACTAGGTCTGGGGAAGAAACCTATCAAAATCAACGATGATCTGAAATCCAAGATGGCCGCCAGCCACTGGTGGCCATCTTGAAAATTATTTTCTGGATAATAACTCTGTTACCGTTTATCGGATTGCTTTGAAACTTCATAGCGTGATTAGACTAGATCAGGGGATGAAACCTATCGAAATCGATGATTATCCGAAATCTAATATGGCCGCCAGCCACCAGTGGCCATCTTGAAAATTGGTTTCTGGATGATAACTGCGTTACCATTTATCGGATCGCTTAGAAATTTGATAGGGTGGGTTGGACTAGGTCTGGGGCAGAAACCTATCGCAATCGACAATGATCCGAAGGTTACCGAATGATAACTGTTCCGACCTCCATGATGGCTGCCAGCCACAGGCTGCCATCTTGAAAATTGCTATCTGGATGATATCTCTGATAATTCAAAATCCAATATGACCACCAGTCACAGACGACCATCTTTTGGTTTCCAGATAATACCTGTAACTCTGTTACCATTTAACGGATCGCTTTGACACTTCATAGGATGACTGTTCTGGGGCTAAGGAAGAAATAAATATTTGGGTATAGCTCTCACTTATTGGTTTGTCATCATGGCGAGGTATTATTCGCCGTTTGTGCGGCTCTTGTTAATCATATAAATTCACAATTTAAAAAATAATCATGAATTTTTTTATTTAATCGCGTACTTGTGCAAACCTATATATGCATCAGTTTATTATTGTTTTGTTTTAACATTGTATTACAGCGATGCGCAGTGCAAGAAACACCAAGATTGTAGTCTAAATGATGCTAAGTCATCTGCAGTTGAACACAAAAAGTGCTGTTACTAAAACTATTTACATGTACATCTGTAAACCACAAGGATGATATCATTACTATTGCCCGCACAGCGACACGTAGCTATACTGATTGGCTGAAAAAGCCATACATGAGCAGTATGACGGCCAACGAGCGCAGTCTACAGGCGTTGTCGTGGAAACGTCTGTACCTGAGTCGTGCCAAGCTAAAGGCATCGAGTCGGACGTCGGCTTTACTGTCAGGCTTTGCAATGGTCAGTATAATAATTATCATTATGGGATCATATCTCTTCTTAAGACAACGACATCTTTCATTCAAATTCCTTTTACGAATGCCAGTGTGGAACCTTCTTAACCCTTTAATGACTAAATTTGTTTTTAAAAATCTAGATATTTACTTATTTAATGTCAGTTTGCTGGCCAAGAGAAGACAATTTTTGAAAATTGATCACTGGAATGACTGGCTCGGTTATCGATATTATTGATTGTGATGTCAGCTACTTAGTGGCATATTTCGATTATGACGTCAGCTACTGAGTGAGATATTTTGATTGTGATGTCAGCTACTGGGTGACGTATTTTGATTGTGATGTCAGCTACTGAGTGGCATGTTTTGATTGTGATGTCAGCTACTGAGTGACATATTTTGATTGTGATGTCAGCTACTGAGTGACATATTTTCGTTGTGATGTCAGCTACTGAGTGACATATTTTCGTTGTGATGTCAGCTACTGAGTGACATATTTTGATTGTGATGTCAGCTCCTGAGTGATATATTTTGATTGTGATGTCAGCTACTGAGTGATATATTTTGATTGTGACGTCAGCTACTGAGTGACATATTTTGATCGTGATGTCAGCTACTGAGTGACAGATTTTGATTGTGATTTCAGCTACTGAGTGACGTATTTTGATCGTGATGTCCGCTATTGAGTGACATATTTTGATTGTGATTTCAACTACTGAGTGATGTATTTTGATTGTGATGTCAGCTACTGAATGACGTATTTTGATTGTAATGTCAGCTACTGAGTGACATATTTTGATTGTGATGTCAGCTACTGAGTGACGTATTTTGATTGTAATGTCAGCTACTGAGTGACGTATTTTGATTGTAATGTCAGCTACTGAGTGACATATTTTGATTGTGATGTCAGCTACTGAGTGATAGAGTAGATCCCTTCATTGAAACTGGGAAGCTATCATATGCAGGGTAGGCTTGTGCAATTATTGCTTTGAGTGATCACGATCGATTATTTAAGAATAATCGTGATTACTCTATTAATCAGCTTTGGTACAAATTACCCAGACAAAGGCATATCAGTGACGGAAGCTACATGGTGTTTAGAAATTTTCATTTGCAAGCCACGAGAAGACTATTTTTTAAAACACTATGATACTTGAATGCCTGGCTCAATGCCCGAGCCAATCATTCCAGTGATACATTTTCAAAACGAGTTCTCTTGGCCTGCAAATAGAAATATGTTCGCTTAGCAAAATGTAGATTTTCGTAACTGATTGCATTAAAGAGTAATTAAAAAGTAGATTTTGAAATATGTTACAGACAGTAAAAATTAGTCACGATTATTTTATTATTTAATTTTAATCTTATAATTTCACAGTTTAAAATATACTCACAATTTTTGATTAAATCACGTAATCGCGCAGGCCTAATGCATGGGTGGAAATGTTTGCATATTTCCCTCTCCATGGCTGACAGGTAGAATCTTGCTTTACCTGTCATGTGTAGAGTATCACCTTGTCACCGATTAGCTATGTGAGTCTGTATGGATGTATGTATGTATGTATGACAACTGTGTTCTGCGGCTGTAGTAGTAGAAACATCCTACAGCTGCAATCAGTCCTTCTTCACTTTTGCCAACTGTGTCTTGTCCACAGCCGAACTCCTTAGCTTCTTCAGGTCCATTCTTGACTTTAGTGTACCGAGCCCTGCGTTCTTGAGGTCACCTTGTAGCACGCTTAGCAGATTTATGCAATGACGTCCTCTCCTAGATTTGTATTTGCTGGCTCCCAGTAGGGCGAATTCCAAGGGGCTCTGTGCTGGTGTGTCTTCTGGCATCCTTAGCACATGGCCAAACATGAACCATCTTTTCTGGGCAACTGTTATAGACAGCAGCGACGTATTACACATCTTGTATAGTGCATCATTGGAGATTATGCTGTCTGGCCATTGGTGTCCAGTGATGGTGCGTAGTGTTTGCGGTGGCAGGGATCAAGTTTGTCTAAAGTTGCCTTTGGAGTGCCCAGCTGTTGCAGTTATATAGCATCATGGATACGCAGGTTGCATTGTATAAATGTAGTCTTTTCAAAATGTTAATCTGTATAGACAAGAAAAACAGGATTCAAAGGTGATGAAGCACATCTATGTGTGAAAGCGCCTCTAAATAAACTAAGTTACTCTTCACCCTTACCTCTGATGTCAAAATTATAAATTTTAAAATTAAATTGAAAGATGAACTCGGGGATTTGGATTACCCCTTAGCTATGACTTTACATGTCATGCCCAAATGAAATCCGCCCATATTCGTGAGCCCAAATTAAAATCCTACTGACTGCTATGAACACTAATTAACTGATTTACAGTCAATTAAATACTGAGAGATGGATGCTGTGGCACTTTATGGCCATTCAGAGGTCTTATAGTGCTATTAAAAATAAAATGGCTCCAAATCAATCTCTCAGATTTTTTAATTGTTTAGTTTTTAGGCCCAAATGAGGTAAATCTAAGGCCCTGGAACTAGTGTCCATTTTCCAACAAGTTTGGTGAAGATGTTGCTGTCATAGACAGCAACTACCAGCAACATCGTCCACCAAAGTTGTTGATAAATGGACACCAGTTTCTTTGCTATTGACATAGTACAAGATAGAATATTCATGTTATTGGTAAGGGTTATAAGGTATATTACCCCGGAATCATGTTTTTATTGTCACCAATTAAATCTTATCTCAATTTCCAAGCAACAACATGAGAACGCTGTTGAATATTTTGAAGATTATTTGACTGGAAGTCATTGGGTTTCTTTTACAGGGCTCTTGTTGGCTGATATAGTTATCAGTTATAGAATCCGTTTTTAAATATTCATGTAAATTGTATGCCCTACAGATAATATCATACAATTGTTAAAATGTTTAATGCAAAGTGAAATTGTTCAGGCATAATGTATCTATGTCCATGGATGTCCATACAGTTTAAAACTGAAGTGAGCCAAAAATGGCTTCCTCAGTGCTCTTAAGAAATGGTCATTTGCAAACAGAATGACTACTATTTTTGAAAATCTACCACTGGAATGAGTTGCACAATAACCAAGCCAGTCAATTCAGTGGTAAATATTAAGAAATAATCTCTTGGTTTGCAATTGGACATTTTCTTCGAGAAATTTGAAATTTTCTTGAACTGATTTGAGAGTTAAAAGTTTAATTAGCACACCTGTAATAAGCTAGTAAAGCTAATCAATTAGCTAATAAAGCAGATTAATGAAAAAAAATCCAGCTTCTCAACAAGGGAGATAATTCATTCTGATAAATGATCATGCGCTAGAAAAGATTAGAGTTATTTCCCTTGCATTATTAATAGGCTAGTTACGTCAAAGCATTCTAGATGTATACCCGTTTACTGCTGAATTGTCAGTTTCCAGAAACCAATTATTTGGCACTGAGAATGCTATTTATGCAGGAGACAATGAACTATGTATACTCAGGATCAAATTGAGATTTATTTTGATCTCAGTGGTCAAAGGCTCAAGTTCATAAAGTTAAGCGGTCAAAGTAGTAGTAAGTGCGTATATAAAGGCGTATATTATTGATATAATTAGTACAGACCCTCAGGCCCTAACATTCGAAGAACTTGGGTAACCAAAAAATAGGTTACCTAATTTTTAGGCCAGGTAACTTATTATACAGGTAGAATATATTATCGCTTCACAAACGAAATGTCTACATTCATCTCAATTTCAGAATGAATATATACAGGAAAGCTGTTGAATATTGTGAAAATAGTTTGACTGAAAGACATTGCTGTCTAAGGCAGCAATTGGTTCAGTCAATTTATTTTCAAAATATTCAACTATATAATAGTTATGCGTCAGAAAATGTCCTGTATCTGGTCATAAAGTAATAATGTAGGTTACTTGCATGTTGTCTTGATATGTGTGTACCGGTATATATATTGAACCAAAAAAGTTTAGCAACACTGAGAATATTACTGTATAAAAGTTATTTAACAAAAACAATAAACTGATTCAAATATATTATTTAATTGATATGTCATTTTCCAATTTGAACAACAGTCTCTTGTTACTGTAATGCTAGCATCGCGCCTTTAACACAGCATTATTCAACGGAATGGTCCAATTTAAATAATGACACTGAGCTGTCAATACCGGTTGTGACCTCCGCGCGCATTAACCACCGCCGTACATCGCTTTCTCATGCTTCGAATTAAGCACCTGATGTCACCAAGAGGAATCGCATCCCATTCCTGGAGCATTGCAGCTTCTGGCTCCGGCACGTTGTGAAGATGTGGATGGTTCTCACGCACCATATTGCCAAGAATGTCCCACACGTGTTCGATAGGAGACAGGTCCGGTGATCACGCTGGCCAGTCCAACACCGAAACATTGTTAGCCTCAAGGAAATCACTGGTGATCCTAGCTGAATGAGGACGGGCGTTGTCTTGCTGGAACATAAAGTCTGCATGATGCTGCATAAAAGGGATGACAACAGGGGCGACAACTTCTTCACAGTAACGTTGAGCCGTTAAATTTCCGCGAATCACAAGATCTGTTTTGCCATTTTCATGGATTCCAGCCCAGACCATGACACTGCCACAACCGAATCTGTCGTGCTGAATGATGTTGGCTGCATCATACCGTTCTCCTAAACGTCTCCAAACCCGTTGGCTACCATCCGCCACATCCACACAAAACCTCGACTCACAACTGAACAAAACGTGGCTCCATTGTTGAGCACGCCATCGCTGATGAGTTCTTGCCCATGCAAACCGATTCTCGATGTGACGCTCTGTAAGCGGAACAGCAACAACTGGACGACGGGCATGCAGTCCAGCATCATGGAGTCTGTTTCGCACAGTTTGTGCATGCAGTGTAGTGCCGGTAGCGGTGTGCAAATTACGGGACAGCCGCGGCGCAGTCTCAAACCTGTGACGTCGTGATGACATCACCAAGTAGCGGTCTTCTCGTGGTGTTGTTGCTCTCGGTCTGCCAGATCGTGGTCGGTCATTAACATGTCCAGTTTCCTGCTCACGTTGGCGGAGACTGGAAATGGTTGAGGCGTGAACATTAAAATGTCGAGCAACAGCGCGAACTCTCTTCCCAGCAGCGAGTCTTCCCATTGCTTCATGGCGCTGATTTTCGGGTAGCCCTGGGCGGCGGCCCATGTTTGGTAGGGTAAACTTTTAAGCGTTTTCTGTTAACGTTCGTTATCTGCTTTTGCAATATGGTGAATTTTTGCCAATGTGGGCCAGTGCATGAAAAATGCATTTTCACATGCAGTAAGCGTGCGGCCGAGAAATGCAAGAAATGGTTTGCATTTCTTCATGATCAGCGAGACATTACATTGACGAAACATGCCTGCAAATTTGTTTATAAATGGACGCATAGTTTTAATACAACAAACCAAACTTCACTGTTGCTAAACTTTTTTGGCTCAGTATATATATATATATATATATATATATATATATATATATATATATATATATATATTAGGGCTGGGCACGTGTACACATTCAGATAACGTGTGCATGGTTGAAAAAATTGTAAATGTGTACATGGCAAAAATTTATAAAATATACATATGTGAAATATGTAAAATACTCCTAAAAAAAATGGACATATATATTTGACAAATGAATTCCCCGAATTTGCTGACACGCTTTCTATCTGTCAATCCTGTCCAATTTCCAAATTAACCCTTTAACATTGAGGCCTGTAAAATACAGCTCCTGTGATCCTGAGAAATGTCAATTTGCAGAGGAGACAGATTTTGTTTTTGAAATTTTACCATCTGGAATGACTGGCTTGATAACAGAGACAGCAATTTCTATGATAAATTCCCAAAAACAGTCATCTCTTGGTCTGCTCATGGAGATTTTTTGAGAAAATTGAAATTTTCTTGAGCAACTTTGAGAGTCAACTGGATTAACAATTTATATGTGCGTAGCATCGACGTCAGCACGGTCGTATGCCTTTGAATAGCCAACACCCCCTTTTTAGAACACAGGTGTGAATTACTGTTCAATCGTCATATTGTCAACAAAGATTATCGCTGAATGCCTCGACTTGTGGCACTTAGCTAAGCTCACAGTGGACTGCTTGCCGCCAGCCTTTGATCAACTCATTATTGGCCAAACGACATCTGTAGTGGTCTTCAGGAATATGCCATTACTTTGTAAATTATCACTGCAATGACTGGCTCACCGAGCAAGCTATTCCTTCCAGTGGTAAGCTTTCAAAAGCTTGTCTTACCTGTGCCCGTAAATGGACATTCAGTATTAATGACAGATTTTGATTTTTCTTAACCAATCTTAACCATCACAGGGTGACTCACTGCTACTTGCTGTTGATCTGTCCAGCTTCTGGACAGCGGTCAAATAGGAATCTTTGTCAACTTAATCCTATAATGAGCAGACCAGCCAAATGATCTATGAATTTACATTTGCAGCTAGAGATTATTTTTGTAAATTTATCACGGGAATGAGGGCCTCGGTAACCTAGCCAATCATTTCAGTAATGTTTTATGAAATGGACTTGGCTTGGCATGCAAATTGACCATGATCAACTGGATATCCATTGAATGACTTCAAAAAGCTCTTCTTGTAAATTCCAGTGATAATTTTAGAAAATAATCTTTTATTGACTTGCAATTAGACATTAACGGAGCAGCAATTTAATATTTAGTATTCGGTTAATCAATATGAGTATGACTTTGAGCGCTTTGAGACGCTGTGGACACAAGAGGGGTTAATTAATCAGTATTTCATTTTCCACTCCCACAATATTCCTCCCCTCTACATATTTTCACTTCAAGAGTATACTTACCTCCCTAATACTTTTGATATTGCTAAATATTCGCTTTCACTCAATAAACACTCAGATTAAAACAGTTAGGCGCCCCTAGTGGGCAGGGAGTCAGAGCGTAGTCTGGCGGATGCCAGCCCCACCACCGCGCATGCGCAGACTAGCACTACCTCTTTGCTAGATTATTGGCAAAGAGATCACACATGTTTTTTTGTTCAATAGCTTTTTCGCTCTCTTAAACTGTTTAAGTGGTGTTTGTTTGGAGTGTTAGTCACTTTTTTGGATGGCGGATAGGAATACGTCGCCACAGGAGGACGGAGGACCTTTAAATCAGGTGACTTCTAGTAAATTAGCGAGTTTTCTTCCCGGTGTATTGTGTTTCCGGGACTCGCGTTTACCGTGATAAGCGCCTTAGTTAGTTGGTTTAGGTCAACTCGGTGCTACCTAGGACTAATTTCTCTTTCTGTTTCTGTCCACAGGTCTGTATGACGCTAGGTTGTGACGTCACAGTACCAGAGAATTAGTATTCTCTCCACCATGGTTCCATTTCCTACTAACACTGTTAGGTTATCTAACCAAATGAAAAATTATGCCCAGTGAGTTGGAGGCCTGGTATAAAGGTCTTCTCACTTTGCCCTCTTGTTCCAATTCCTTCCCCATGAGGTGGAGAGAGTTAAGAGGCGTGCAGATGGTGGAGTTTCCGGTTCGTCACGTTGGATGGTTTGTCTATACAAAGTGTCAGGTATCTAGTTATTGATAATGTGGTGATGTTAATTATTGTAAACAATCAAAGGGAGATAATTAACATTTTTGCCAGTAAAGAGTTATCTATATGTATCTGATGGTTGTGTAGTCAACTTATCCATTCAGCATACAATTCGTCTTTGCACTTGGATGTTTTGTTGGGATCGAATTTTTCCTGTCACGGGATTAATGACGTCATAATCAGCTGGCTATGTATTTATTAGCAATTCAAGCGCTAGGCTGGTTTTTGATGTATATTGATCTTTATGATCGTTTTCCTTCTCCTTGAGTTGGATTGAGTTTCTAAGCTTAACTAGTTGCTCATACTCCTTGTCCTTTGCCCTGTTTCAGGGACCGGGTTGCGCGTCCTGTGGACGTTTTATGCATGTGAAGTTCTGGCCGCATCTGTGTTTTAGATGTAGCCCTTGTGGTCCATTGATTAATTGTGACATATGTAAGCACTGGGGGGGCGAATTAATGTCCGAATTCTTGTGCTGCTTACAGGCGACGGACAAGGTGGTAGTGGAGGAGAAGAAGATGAAGCGGAAACGAGAGGTTGTAAGTGAGAAGGGTAAGGGGAAGGTCTCGTCCGCGGTGGATATGGAGACCTTTCGGACCGAGATGTTGGGAGAGATGAGGAGGACAATAAAAGATTTGGTTCCAGGGTTGCTTCGTGGCATGCTTCCTGGACCAGATCCTTTATTGTCCTCTTCATCGGCTTCGGAGCAGGTAATCCCCGCCTCTGGATCGGTTTTCCTTAGTCCGCTTCCGTTGTCCGACGATTCAGAGGTGGCCCCATTAGAGGGGGCGTTCCACGGCCCTGGCAGCAGGCTTATTGCCGCGCCGATAGGGGACCGTGGACGGTTGTCGCTGGAACCCGCTGGCTGCTTATCAGTCCAGGGGTATCCGCACGCCGCGGTGGCCAGTACCTCCTATGGCACCGTTCCTGGTCAGCCCGGGTTAGCTCTCTTTGCTGACCCGGGGTCTAATCTTTCTGACCAGGGTGATGAGGATTACCTGCTGGGGTCGCCGTCTGACGACGCGGACATGGATGAAGACGTTTGTGCACCCCTCGCGGGGAATACAGGCGCTTTTTTCCACGGTATTACTCACCCTGGAGTGAGGTCCGCGGTTCAGGTGGTGACCCAGGGCGCTGCTGATGGCCAGCGGTACCGCATACCTCGGCTTGCCGAGAGTGTAGCTGGTGCTGGCCGGGCCCGTGGTAGGGCTATATATACCCCGCGCTCTACCGCGGTGCCTGCTCCTGGTCAAACCAGTGATATTCTCATGCCGGTGCTGTCAGGCCCGCATGTTTTCCCTGGCTTGCCAGGTGTATCAGCGTGCCCGCCGTCTAGTACTGCTTGCGCTCAGGAGGAAGACGAAGGACCCCGTCTTGTAGAGCGCTCGCAGTTAGCCACGGAGGAGGATTGGTATGACGCTTGCCAGTGGTTGGTGAGCGTTAGGCCTGATCTGCCCGTGGAGCAGTCGGCTAGCCACCGTGTTCACACGCCGTGGTTAGCTGGGAAACCAACTGCTAACGCTATGCCTTCTCTGCCGCTGGCGGAGCATGTCGTTGACATGTTCAAGGCGGCGGAGGCGTCCATTAACACGAGTGGACGTCTCGCGAAGGCCCCTCGCGAGGTGGCCAAGCGTTGTCGCATCGTGCCCCTGGACTACCAGCGGTACGGTGTGGTACCCAAGCCCAGCGTGGATGACCGCGCGGCTTTGGGTGAGGATACGCGGCCAGGATCCCGTTCTGACGCGGGGGTCTTGTGCGCGAACGCGTTGCGTTCGGCGAATACCGCGTTGCGTGATGCGGAGGAGAGTGGGAGGGCTTCGATTGCCGCTCTGTCCCACGTCTCCCAGCTGTTACAGGGGGTAGTAACGGCATCCGCATCGCGCCAGCCAGGCCCGCTCGCGGTCCAGCGAACCATCCAGGATGGTATTAACCTGGCGCTGGACTGTATGACGCGGGCGGTGACCAGGAGTGTCAGGGCAAGACGCACATTTGCCCTAGACAATCTGTGCCCGTCTCAGGACCTGTATAATAGGCTACTCCGTACGCCTATGACGGGTCCTGGTCTTTTTGGAGGTGAGGGATGTCGCCACCTCCAGGAGACGGTCACCCTGGTGAATAACCAGAGGGCGCTGCGCGAACAGTTTGAGGTACTGCGTCGTGCTAACGTTCGCGCCGCGGCCCCTGCGTATCGTCCCCTGCAGGCTCGAGGTGGTGCTGGCCAAGTCAGAGGCCAGCCGCCGTCGCAGCGCCGGCCTCGGCCGCGTGCGATTCGGCCAGCAGTGAGGGGGGCGCAGGCTCCTCAGCCGCCGTCAGCCAGGCAGCCGCCCGTGCACCGTGGTGCGCGCGGGGCGGGGCGGGTCGCGCGAGGATCTGGGCGTGGTTATCGTTCCTGACAGGGCGCTTACCGCGGTAAGGACCACGCCGGTGTGTATGGCGACGGAGACAGTGCCGCTCTTGCATGCCTTGTGTCCACCGCGGTCCCTAGGTGGACCGGTGGGAGGCCGGCTAGCCGACCACATGCAAGAGTGGGAACGGTTAACTCAGGACCGTTTAGTCTTGCGATGGCTTTCCGTGGGGTATCATCCAGAGTGGATGACAGGCCCGCCGTCGCGACTGTCTCTGGTGCCAATCTGGACTCCCGTTCCGAGAGATCCAGATCAAAGGTTGTGTATCGAGGAGGAGATAAATTCCCTCGTACAAAAAGGAGCTATTCAGCCGGCACAAAGGTGTCCGGGCTTCTATTCAACCCTGTTCTTGGTAACAAAACGCACCGGTGGGTGGAGACCGATTCTCAACCTCAAGCCATTGAACAAGTTCATCGAGACGCCCAGTTTCAAGATGGAAACGGTGCGCTCGGTGTTGGCGGGGTTGGAGAGGGGGATGTGGACGGCGTCGATAGATTTGAAGGACGCTTATTTCCACATCCCCATCCACAGGAGTTTCTGTCGCTTCCTGAGATTTGCATTCCAGGGCAGACAGTGGGAATTCAGGGTGTTGCCCTTCGGAATTTCCACGGCTCCTCGGGTTTTCACCCGTGTGGTTCTTGCGATCACAGCATACCTCCGCAGGAGAAGCATAGCAGTCCACACGTACATAGACGACTGGCTGTTGAAAGCGCACACCCGGGAAAGTTTGTCCGCCAATCTGGAGATTGTTTTGAAAATTCTCACAGACTTGGGCTGGATGATCAATTTCCCAAAATCAGAGCTGACTCCATCCCAGAAGTTTGTTTACCTGGGGATGTTCTTCGATCTGGAGACAGGATATGTTTATCCTACTCAGGAGAGGGTTCAAATACTCATCTCGTTGATTCAGTCAGTGTGCGACAGTCGTCATGTCCTGGCACGGGTTTACTTGAGAATGCTGGGGTTGATGGTTTCGTTGGAACCAGTCATTCCTCAGGCCGCCTTACGCAGGCGGCCGATCCAGTTGTTTCTCATGACACAATGGACCCAGAGTACAGGTTCGCTGGACTCGAATGTGTCAGTGTTGGCGCCTCTGATTCACCACCTGCAATGGTGGTTGAATACAGAGAATCTCTTACCGGGGGTTTTGCTAACCCCTCCCCACCCTCAGGTGACTGTGTATACAGATGCATCGATGGAGGGCTGGGGAGCTTGCCTGGAAGAATCCACGATATCAGGGCTTTGGAATCTGGAACAGTCACAGGAACATATAAATCTACTGGAGCTAAGAGCAGTAGTCCTGGGCCTGGAACATTTCTTACAGAAAGTTCAGGGCAAGATTGTTCTTATTCGTTCAGACAACTCAACAGTTGTGACTTACATAAACCGCCAGGGCGGAACGAAGTCGCCCAGTCTCTGTATGATGACATGGAAACTGCTATGTTGGTGTCTGGATCACCAGATTACCTTGAAAGCAGTTCATATTCCGGGAAGGTTAAACCTGCTTGCAGACTCATTGAGCCGAAGGATGAGTGTTTTACCCACGGAATGGCAACTAAATCAATGTGTGGCGGATCGTCTGTTCGACCATTGGGGGAAACCCAACATCGATTTGTTCGCAACGAAGAAGAATGCGAAGATGACGACGTACGTCTCTCCGATTCCGGATCCAAGCGCTTTCGCAACAGATGCGTTAGCTATCAGCTGGGGGAGAATGTATGCATACGCATTCCCTCCAGCAATCCTGATTCCAAAAATTCTTCAGAAAATCAGACAAGAGGAATGCCAAGTGCTTCTGATCGCCCCGGATTGGCCAAGCCGATCATGGTATACGGATCTGCTGGACCTTCTGGTCTGCAATCCGGTTCCTCTGCCTCTGATGGACGATATTATCTTCCAGGGCAAGGCCCTTCACAACAATCCGTCAATGTTCAGATTGACTGCGTGGATGTTGTCAAGGAATCTAGAATTAAGGAGGGCTTTTCTGAGCAAGCAGCCATGTTTATGGCCAAAGCCAGGAGGGGGTCAACCTCCAGAGCATATAATTATAAAATCAACAGATTTGCAGAATGGTGCTCAAAAAGATGTATTGATCCAATGGATTCATCTATTCAAGTAGTAGCTGATTTCCTCTGTCACCTCTATGATGCCTATAGCCTCAAGCCTAACTCTATTGCTGGTTATAAGTCAGCATTAATGTCTGTTATTCCTTGCTTGGCTAAGAGGGGAAGTGATGAAGTAAATACATTGAATGTATTGATTAAAGGCATGGGCAATCTAAGACCAAGGAATCCTCCTGTGATTCCGTCTTGGAGTTTATCGCTAGTGCTTCAAGTACTAGGTGATAAGCCTTTTGAACCACTTAGTTCCATTTCTATGAAACTATTAACACTGAAGACTGTGTTTTTAATTGCTGCGGCCTCGGCTAGGCGTAGGAGTGAGATTCATGCCTTATCAGCCGAGGATGACCGTTTTGTGGTTTCAGGGGAAGGCCTTAAGCTGCTACCTAGGGTTAATTTCTTGGCTAAAAATCAGTCGTTGAAATATCCAGGTCAACCTATTATTTTGCCTGCTTTAACTAGATATGATCCTAATTCTAAAGCATGGTGTCCCGTCCGGGCGCTGCGCCGGTACAAACAACGTACGGCGGCATGGCGCACCGACCAGTCAGCGTTATGGTTGTCATATATTGAACCCCATGGGAGGGCTTCTAAGGACACCATTTCCAGGTGGATTGTGGAATGCATTCAGTTTTGCCATAAATCCGCCACTGGGAAGCAGGTTGACGTGGCCAAGGCTCACAGTGTCCGCGGCGTAGTGACATCCACGGCCCTATTTAATGGGGTCCCTGTGGATGATATTATGTCGGTGGCTCAGTGGCACTGTGAGTCAAGTTTTACAGACCATTATCTCCGTGACACCTCTAATCCTCTCGCCTTGTCGGTTTTGAAAAAATAAATCGGTTTATATTTTTTGAGGTGATTTCCTCATTACTTATATATATCACAATTAATTTATGGAAACACCCACTTTTTTGGGCCTGCATCAGTCTTTACCGATGGGAAGATGATGTCAGCAGCCATTTTCAACAAGGTCAGTCTTGTTCATGTGTTGTCCGTTGTTGATTGTATTGTCACGATTACCCGTTATTAATATGGTGATGGTTTGTGTATTTGTGTGGTTCATTGTTGAGAGTTACGAAAATGGAGTTTTTTCGTCTCTGTCCTGTAGTACATGGCACGTGTACGTAGAGAGCGTATAGGACATTGAGGTCAGTCGACTCTTCCTCCCAGGAAGGAGGGGGGGGGGAGCGCATATGACATTCGGTCATCTCTCATACATCGGTCGTGTTATCCGATGGTTAGTCAAATCCTGACTGTTTTTTCTTACAGTTTCAGAAGTTTAAGTGCCTTAAACGCAGAAAAGCGTATTGGGATGAGCTGGTCTTTTGACCTCGCCTCCCTCCCGCCAGATTCACTTTCGAATTCTGGCAATATCAAAAGTATTAGGGAGGTAAGTATACTCTTGAAGTGAAATAAACGAAATCTAGGATTTCTTTTTTCACGAGAGAGTTGATACTTACCTCCCTAGATACGGACCCGGCCTCTCCACCCCACAGAGGCTCGGTCTTCAGGCTCTTAATAGTTGCATGTGTGTCAGCCAATAATCTAGTCAGAGGAAGTGCTAGTCTGCGCATGCGCGGTGGTGGGGCTGGCATCCGCCAGACTACGCTCTGACTCCCTGCCCACTAGGGGCGCCTAACTGTTTTAATCTGAGTGTTTATTGAGTGAAAGCGAATATTTAGCAATATCAAAAGTATTAGGGAGGTAAGTATCAACTCTCTCGTGAAAAAAGAAATCCTAGATTTCGTTTAAAACATAGGCTAAATAGATATCATATTATTACTCAATTTTTGCAGCCAATTTTCATCATGTATAGAATCACACAACCGCAATGCTAAGTATTAGCTTATTATTCATTCTCGGGACTTAACCTTTTAACACTCAAACAGGCCAATAATGGCTTCTGCAGTGAGCTTGAGAAATATCCACTCGCAGAACACAAGAAGACTATTTTTGAAAATTTACTACTCAAATGACTGGCTCGATAACTGAGCCAGTCATTCCAGCTGCAAATTTTCAACAATAATCTTAGTAAAATTTTTAATTTTCTCAAACAAATTTGACGTTTTATGGGTTAAGAAAGGTCAATGACTTGAGTGTTGAGATTATGATGAGGATGGTTCTGGTGATGATGATCATGATGATTGATGATGATTGATGATGATGATTGATTATGATGATGAAGATGATGATGTTTGACGTACATTTCTGTTCTATTGTCAGGTTGCCATGGTAGAGGTGCAGTATGAACCGGATGCACCACAAGCACTGCTGATTACGTTCAGTGTGTGCACTACACTACTTGTATCCGTGCATCTCCTCGCCCTCATGATCAGCACCTGCATCCTACCACACATCGAGAGCGTTAGTAACATTCACAACATAACCGCCATCCTAGAGTCACCACACGACAAAATGCAATGGTTCATAGACATGGCATGGGGATTCTCTACCGCATTTGGAACGTTGCTTTTCCTTGCCGAAATTGCTATTGTTGGTTGGGTGAAGTTTTATAAAATAAGTACACACGCTGCGATAGCGTCTACAGTGATCATCATTCCAGTCTCCATCTTGTTTCTTGTTTTTGCAGCACATTTTTATAGACGATTAGTAGCACATAAATATGAAAGATCGTCGCGTGGTTTAGAGGAATTGGAATGCATGGCGACAGAACTCGATCAAAATGATAGGACGGTCGTACAAACGGTGTGAGTTTTGGAAGCCGTCAGCTATGAGCTTGTTAAGTGATGAGAACAGTCGTACAAATGGTGTGAGTTTTGGAAGCCGTCAGCTATGAGCTTGTTAAGTGATGAGGACAGTCGTACAAATGGTGTGAGTTTTGGAAGCCATTAGCTATGTGCTTGTTAATTGATCAGGATGCTCGTACAAATGTTGTGAGTTTTGCAAGCCATCAGCTATGGGCGTGTTAAGTGATGGTGACAGTCATACAAATGGTGTGAGTTTTGGAAGCCATCAGCTATGGGCTTGCAAAGTGATGAGGACAGTCGTACAAACAGTGTGAGTTTTGGAAGCCATCAGCTATGGGCTTGTTAATTGATCAGGACACTCGTACAAACGGTGTGAGTTTTGCAAGCCATCAGCTATGGGCTTGTTAATTGATCAGGACGCTCGTACAAACGGTGTGAGTTTTGCAAGGCATCAGCTATGGGCTTGTTAATTGATTAGGATGTGTGTACAAACGGTGTGAGCTTTGCAAGCCATCAGCTATGGGCTTGTTAATTGATCAGGACGCTCGTACAAATGGTGTGAGTTTTGCAAGCCATCAGCTATGGGCTTGTTAATTGATCAGGACGCTCGTACAAACGGTGTGAGTTTTGCAAGCCATCAGCTATGGGCTTGTTAATTGATTAGGATGTGTGTACAAACGGTGTGAGCTTTGCAAGCCATCAGCTATGGGCTTGTTAATTGATCAGGACGCTCGTACAAATGGTGTGAGTTTTGCAAGCCATCAGCTATGGGCTTGTTAATTGATCAGGATGCTCGTACAAATGGTGTGAGTTTTGCAAGCCGTCAGCTATGTGCTTGTTAAATGATCATGATGTGTGTACAAACGGTGTGAGCTTTGCAAGCCATCAGCTATGGGCTTGTTAATTGATCAGGACGCTCGTACAAATGGTGTGAGTTTTGCAAGCCATCAGCTATGGGCTTGTTAATTGATCAGGACGCTCGTACAAATGGTGTGAGTTTTGCAAGCCATCAGCTATGGGCTTGTTAATTGATCAGGACGCTCGTACAAACGGTGTGAGTTTTGCAAGCCGTCGGCTATGTGCTTGTTAATTGATCAGGATGCTCGTACAAACGGTGTGAGTTTTGCAAGCCGTCAGCTATGTACTTGTTAATTGATCAGGATGCTCGTACAAATGGTGTGAGTTTTGCAAGCCATCAGCTATGGGCTTGTTAACCCTTTAATGTCATTTTCTTAAAAGATAACTAACCTCATCTCTTGATAGCTATTCAGGTGATCTAATATGCCACTCATAAACTATGCAGGTAGTTTAAAGCTTTTTATGATGCCTCTAAAGAAAGATATTCAGGCTTTAGTAGCTAAATGTTGCTACATTTATACAGCCTATGCTGGCTGTCATTATTTACTTTTCATCCAATCAGACAAAGCCTAGAGTGTCTGCCTCAGTATATACGCTCAGTCATAGAGGCACCAGCTATAGTTTGGCAATGTGTTATCAAAGCTGTCATACAGGTAAGCTGTTGAATTTTTTGTAACTAATTTAATGAAGTACAACTTCCAATCAAATTAGTTTCAAAATATTCAACGAGATGTGAATTATATAATAAAGAATGTAATGCATTGGCACTTACATGACATCACACACTCATTCGAGGAGACAAAATGGTGGAGGTCACTGTTCAACATTTACTCGATATTACAAAGCAGATAATTGCGATAGTGACCGGGATGTGACAAAATATGAATGATATGGAATCTATAAACCATAGTCTATCGGTGCAGAATAATATTTGGGATGAGATTAGCATCCCTTGAAAAAAATGAAATATTTGCTTATTGAATGTGTATTTGTGGGACAGGAGACTATTTAAAAAAAATGTTACCACTGGTTATCGAGCCAGACATTCCAGTGGTAAATTAAAAAAAATAGTCTCTTGGCCTGCAAATGGTCATTCCTCAAGGTGAGGCCATCTTGACCATTAAAGGGGTTAAGTGATGATGTCGTTCCCACTCCACATGTTTGTTAAGCCCTTGAGATTTCAGTGTCTCAGTTTCAAGACATATATACAACAAAACTGTTGAATATTTTGAAACTAATTTGACTGAAACCTGTTGCTTCCTCCCAGTTAAATTGCTTTCAAAATATTCAATAGAATATTCCCGACATCATAGGAATTTATCATTTCAAATGGGTAATGGTTAACGGATTAAGTTATTGTTAAAGAAAAAATAAATGAGAAAATGAAGACACAATTATTACATAATAAATGCCAAATGCACCTTAGTGGGTCCATTAACACGCCTGTGAATAGAGAGATCAAGTATATGATATTATAATCGATTACAGCATTTATAAGCTCAAATCACGGTCAAAAAGTGTAATGATTAACGTATCATGTTTCCTTATGAACTTTTAAAAGCATGTCAAGTGTACGAATTGCATGTCTTTGTTAGATTTGATATTTAATAAACATTATTGAATATATTTGAAGCTAATTTAAATGGACAGCAACAACACTTGCAGCAACATCCAGTCAAATTAGTTTCAAAATATTCAATCGTCTTGGCTGTCTCGTTACCGTGAAAATGGGATTCTAACAAGTCAGGGTTCAAAGCGTATGGATCTGTTCAAACACGGGTAAAAGTGTGCAGAGCTTAGCTAGCAATTGATGAGAAATATCTAGAACTGAATCCCTCTATTGCGTTGTGGTGCCAAGTTGACTGCTGATTACCTCCTAGTCAGGGTTACGATGACCAATGGTGATAAAGACACTGTTGAGGGAAGAGTACCCATGTGATGTTATTGTAATTCTTACATGTATGCCTAATCTGTTTCATTGCCTATAAGATAGGATAGATGCGTATAATATGTCCATTTATAAGCAGAGTGAAGAATTCTTTTTTACACTGGCTACTGATATAGCTGGTTAAAGTATTTCAAACAAGCATGGATGCAACTATTGCACTATGTATTTCTGGCGTATGAAGCGTGTTAGAGAGGTGTCAATAATTTGACCGATAGACAGACGGACTGGCAGTCTTACACTTGATGTAAATCACAGCTTTCTAAGAAAGCTTTGTTTGCCTGTAAATTTAATTACATTTTGTATGATACTTGATTACCTCCCTTGAACATTGTGAGCGAATGAATGCTAATAGACGTATGAAATGTCACTTTTGCGAGACTTGCCTGGCCCATACACTGTGCAGCTAAACCAGATTAGAAATCCTGTGATAACTTTGCTTCTCATCAAGTAAATGTTTGTTTGATCTCTAAAATTCCAGTGTCTCGTTTTCAAGGCAACCATGAAAATACCCACAAAAATAAAACAGAAAGGTTTGCTGAATAGTCTGAGATTAATTTGACTAGATGTTGCTGCAGAAGGCATCAACAGTTTCCGATCAAATTAGTTTGAAGATTTTCCTCATAATATTGTTAACATAGTAGGAAGTCTCTGTACATGTATCTTGTCTGCGCTGGTTAAAGTGTTGCACCTCTAAATTATCAAGTTCTAATGTATTGAGTTATAACAAGAGCAGTTAGAATGCACTCGAGGTGGTTGCGGACTCTGCGCTCTGTTTTAACAATGCACTTAGTAACCCCGTGACCTACGTAGCTGATGTGTTCGGCCCAAACTCAAAGCAATCATAAATTGTTGTAATGTGACGACAGTTTCCAAATCCGACAATTCTACCATCTCGCTTTCCAGAGTTATGGCCAAAAAGGTGTATTCTGGCATGTTTCATCCAATCAGAAAAAGCATAGCGTGTCTGCCTCGGTATATACGCTCAGTCATAGAGGCACCAGCTATAGTTTGGCAATGTGTTATCAAAGCAGTCATACAGGTAAGCTGTTGAATATTTTGAAACTAATTTGATGAAGTATATATAACAATATATTCCAGTGACCTAGATATTTGATGGTTTGACCCGAACCTAATAGAACTTCTAGCCCCCTAAAAGGCCGAAATAAAGATTAGTTTCATTTCCTGTAAACTTCCCGGGTGAAATCTTTTTCTTTTTTACCCGGCCAGGAATAAAAAAAAATCTAGCCAGCATATCTAGCATAAATGTTAAGACATCCATACAGTTAACAAACTATACAAATTACAATGTTTTTAATGCCATTCGTATGCAATGTGAATCACTGTTGCTAATTGCGTCATGAAAAACCTGACAAATTTTGCAATTACAACCGTATTTAATGGAGATCTACTCAAATACCTGAAAAGCAAATATTTATGTCTTTTTTAAAATAAATTAATGGTTAAAAAATAAATTTCCTCCCTCCCTACTGATGTCTTTTTCCCATCCGTTTTGCAGGAAACAAGTCTTTTTTATGGATGGCCTAATATGAATGGATATGCCAAATTTAGTGATCTACCTACTTACATTCCGGATTTATGACGAAAAATGTCTATCCCGGAATCCTTGCGAACACACGTGTCATGCG
>CM067370.1:1393936-1439938 GCA_034401795.1 Chaetoderma sp. LZ-2023a | reverse complement strand
GCATGACACGTGTGTTTTTGAAAATTCTCACAGACTTGGGCTGGATGATCAATTTCCCAAAATCAGAGCTGACTCCATCCCAGAAGTTTGTTTACCTGGGGATGTTCTTCGATCTGGAGACAGGATATGTTTATCCTACTCAGGAGAGGGTTCAAATACTCATCTCGTTGATTCAGTCAGTGTGCGACAGTCGTCATGTCCTGGCACGGGTTTACTTGAGAATGCTGGGGTTGATGGTTTCGTTGGAACCAGTCATTCCTCAGGCCGCCTTACGCAGGCGGCCGATCCAGTTGTTTCTCATGACACAATGGACCCAGAGTACAGGTTCGCTGGACTCGAATGTGTCAGTGTTGGCGCCTCTGATTCACCACCTGCAATGGTGGTTGAATACAGAGAATCTCTTACCGGGGGTTTTGCTAACCCCTCCCCACCCTCAGGTGACTGTGTATACAGATGCATCGATGGAGGGCTGGGGAGCTTGCCTGGAAGAATCCACGATATCAGGGCTTTGGAATCTGGAACAGTCACAGGAACATATAAATCTACTGGAGCTAAGAGCAGTAGTCCTGGGCCTGGAACATTTCTTACAGAAAGTTCAGGGCAAGATTGTTCTTATTCGTTCAGACAACTCAACAGTTGTGACTTACATAAACCGCCAGGGCGGAACGAAGTCGCCCAGTCTCTGTATGATGACATGGAAACTGCTATGTTGGTGTCTGGATCACCAGATTACCTTGAAAGCAGTTCATATTCCGGGAAGGTTAAACCTGCTTGCAGACTCATTGAGCCGAAGGATGAGTGTTTTACCCACGGAATGGCAACTAAATCAATGTGTGGCGGATCGTCTGTTCGACCATTGGGGGAAACCCAACATCGATTTGTTCGCAACGAAGAAGAATGCGAAGATGACGACGTACGTCTCTCCGATTCCGGATCCAAGCGCTTTCGCAACAGATGCGTTAGCTATCAGCTGGGGGAGAATGTATGCATACGCATTCCCTCCAGCAATCCTGATTCCAAAAATTCTTCAGAAAATCAGACAAGAGGAATGCCAAGTGCTTCTGATCGCCCCGGATTGGCCAAGCCGATCATGGTATACGGATCTGCTGGACCTTCTGGTCTGCAATCCGGTTCCTCTGCCTCTGATGGACGATATTATCTTCCAGGGCAAGGCCCTTCACAACAATCCGTCAATGTTCAGATTGACTGCGTGGATGTTGTCAAGGAATCTAGAATTAAGGAGGGCTTTTCTGAGCAAGCAGCCATGTTTATGGCCAAAGCCAGGAGGGGGTCAACCTCCAGAGCATATAATTATAAAATCAACAGATTTGCAGAATGGTGCTCAAAAAGATGTATTGATCCAATGGATTCATCTATTCAAGTAGTAGCTGATTTCCTCTGTCACCTCTATGATGCCTATAGCCTCAAGCCTAACTCTATTGCTGGTTATAAGTCAGCATTAATGTCTGTTATTCCTTGCTTGGCTAAGAGGGGAAGTGATGAAGTAAATACATTGAATGTATTGATTAAAGGCATGGGCAATCTAAGACCAAGGAATCCTCCTGTGATTCCGTCTTGGAGTTTATCGCTAGTGCTTCAAGTACTAGGTGATAAGCCTTTTGAACCACTTAGTTCCATTTCTATGAAACTATTAACACTGAAGACTGTGTTTTTAATTGCTGCGGCCTCGGCTAGGCGTAGGAGTGAGATTCATGCCTTATCAGCCGAGGATGACCGTTTTGTGGTTTCAGGGGAAGGCCTTAAGCTGCTACCTAGGGTTAATTTCTTGGCTAAAAATCAGTCGTTGAAATATCCAGGTCAACCTATTATTTTGCCTGCTTTAACTAGATATGATCCTAATTCTAAAGCATGGTGTCCCGTCCGGGCGCTGCGCCGGTACAAACAACGTACGGCGGCATGGCGCACCGACCAGTCAGCGTTATGGTTGTCATATATTGAACCCCATGGGAGGGCTTCTAAGGACACCATTTCCAGGTGGATTGTGGAATGCATTCAGTTTTGCCATAAATCCGCCACTGGGAAGCAGGTTGACGTGGCCAAGGCTCACAGTGTCCGCGGCGTAGTGACATCCACGGCCCTATTTAATGGGGTCCCTGTGGATGATATTATGTCGGTGGCTCAGTGGCACTGTGAGTCAAGTTTTACAGACCATTATCTCCGTGACACCTCTAATCCTCTCGCCTTGTCGGTTTTGAAAAAATAAATCGGTTTATATTTTTTGAGGTGATTTCCTCATTACTTATATATATCACAATTAATTTATGGAAACACCCACTTTTTTGGGCCTGCATCAGTCTTTACCGATGGGAAGATGATGTCAGCAGCCATTTTCAACAAGGTCAGTCTTGTTCATGTGTTGTCCGTTGTTGATTGTATTGTCACGATTACCCGTTATTAATATGGTGATGGTTTGTGTATTTGTGTGGTTCATTGTTGAGAGTTACGAAAATGGAGTTTTTTCGTCTCTGTCCTGTAGTACATGGCACGTGTACGTAGAGAGCGTATAGGACATTGAGGTCAGTCGACTCTTCCTCCCAGGAAGGAGGGGGGGGGAGCGCATATGACATTCGGTCATCTCTCATACATCGGTCGTGTTATCCGATGGTTAGTCAAATCCTGACTGTTTTTTCTTACAGTTTCAGAAGTTTAAGTGCCTTAAACGCAGAAAAGCGTATTGGGATGAGCTGGTCTTTTGACCTCGCCTCCCTCCCGCCAGATTCACTTTCGAATTCTGGCAATATCAAAAGTATTAGGGAGGTAAGTATACTCTTGAAGTGAAATAAACGAAATCTAGGATTTCTTTTTTCACGAGAGAGTTGATACTTACCTCCCTAGATACGGACCCGGCCTCTCCACCCCACAGAGGCTCGGTCTTCAGGCTCTTAATAGTTGCATGTGTGTCAGCCAATAATCTAGTCAGAGGAAGTGCTAGTCTGCGCATGCGCGGTGGTGGGGCTGGCATCCGCCAGACTACGCTCTGACTCCCTGCCCACTAGGGGCGCCTAACTGTTTTAATCTGAGTGTTTATTGAGTGAAAGCGAATATTTAGCAATATCAAAAGTATTAGGGAGGTAAGTATCAACTCTCTCGTGAAAAAAGAAATCCTAGATTTCGTTTAAAACATAGGCTAAATAGATATCATATTATTACTCAATTTTTGCAGCCAATTTTCATCATGTATAGAATCACACAACCGCAATGCTAAGTATTAGCTTATTATTCATTCTCGGGACTTAACCTTTTAACACTCAAACAGGCCAATAATGGCTTCTGCAGTGAGCTTGAGAAATATCCACTCGCAGAACACAAGAAGACTATTTTTGAAAATTTACTACTCAAATGACTGGCTCGATAACTGAGCCAGTCATTCCAGCTGCAAATTTTCAACAATAATCTTAGTAAAATTTTTAATTTTCTCAAACAAATTTGACGTTTTATGGGTTAAGAAAGGTCAATGACTTGAGTGTTGAGATTATGATGAGGATGGTTCTGGTGATGATGATCATGATGATTGATGATGATTGATGATGATGATTGATTATGATGATGAAGATGATGATGTTTGACGTACATTTCTGTTCTATTGTCAGGTTGCCATGGTAGAGGTGCAGTATGAACCGGATGCACCACAAGCACTGCTGATTACGTTCAGTGTGTGCACTACACTACTTGTATCCGTGCATCTCCTCGCCCTCATGATCAGCACCTGCATCCTACCACACATCGAGAGCGTTAGTAACATTCACAACATAACCGCCATCCTAGAGTCACCACACGACAAAATGCAATGGTTCATAGACATGGCATGGGGATTCTCTACCGCATTTGGAACGTTGCTTTTCCTTGCCGAAATTGCTATTGTTGGTTGGGTGAAGTTTTATAAAATAAGTACACACGCTGCGATAGCGTCTACAGTGATCATCATTCCAGTCTCCATCTTGTTTCTTGTTTTTGCAGCACATTTTTATAGACGATTAGTAGCACATAAATATGAAAGATCGTCGCGTGGTTTAGAGGAATTGGAATGCATGGCGACAGAACTCGATCAAAATGATAGGACGGTCGTACAAACGGTGTGAGTTTTGGAAGCCGTCAGCTATGAGCTTGTTAAGTGATGAGAACAGTCGTACAAATGGTGTGAGTTTTGGAAGCCGTCAGCTATGAGCTTGTTAAGTGATGAGGACAGTCGTACAAATGGTGTGAGTTTTGGAAGCCATTAGCTATGTGCTTGTTAATTGATCAGGATGCTCGTACAAATGTTGTGAGTTTTGCAAGCCATCAGCTATGGGCGTGTTAAGTGATGGTGACAGTCATACAAATGGTGTGAGTTTTGGAAGCCATCAGCTATGGGCTTGCAAAGTGATGAGGACAGTCGTACAAACAGTGTGAGTTTTGGAAGCCATCAGCTATGGGCTTGTTAATTGATCAGGACACTCGTACAAACGGTGTGAGTTTTGCAAGCCATCAGCTATGGGCTTGTTAATTGATCAGGACGCTCGTACAAACGGTGTGAGTTTTGCAAGGCATCAGCTATGGGCTTGTTAATTGATTAGGATGTGTGTACAAACGGTGTGAGCTTTGCAAGCCATCAGCTATGGGCTTGTTAATTGATCAGGACGCTCGTACAAATGGTGTGAGTTTTGCAAGCCATCAGCTATGGGCTTGTTAATTGATCAGGACGCTCGTACAAACGGTGTGAGTTTTGCAAGCCATCAGCTATGGGCTTGTTAATTGATTAGGATGTGTGTACAAACGGTGTGAGCTTTGCAAGCCATCAGCTATGGGCTTGTTAATTGATCAGGACGCTCGTACAAATGGTGTGAGTTTTGCAAGCCATCAGCTATGGGCTTGTTAATTGATCAGGATGCTCGTACAAATGGTGTGAGTTTTGCAAGCCGTCAGCTATGTGCTTGTTAAATGATCATGATGTGTGTACAAACGGTGTGAGCTTTGCAAGCCATCAGCTATGGGCTTGTTAATTGATCAGGACGCTCGTACAAATGGTGTGAGTTTTGCAAGCCATCAGCTATGGGCTTGTTAATTGATCAGGACGCTCGTACAAATGGTGTGAGTTTTGCAAGCCATCAGCTATGGGCTTGTTAATTGATCAGGACGCTCGTACAAACGGTGTGAGTTTTGCAAGCCGTCGGCTATGTGCTTGTTAATTGATCAGGATGCTCGTACAAACGGTGTGAGTTTTGCAAGCCGTCAGCTATGTACTTGTTAATTGATCAGGATGCTCGTACAAATGGTGTGAGTTTTGCAAGCCATCAGCTATGGGCTTGTTAACCCTTTAATGTCATTTTCTTAAAAGATAACTAACCTCATCTCTTGATAGCTATTCAGGTGATCTAATATGCCACTCATAAACTATGCAGGTAGTTTAAAGCTTTTTATGATGCCTCTAAAGAAAGATATTCAGGCTTTAGTAGCTAAATGTTGCTACATTTATACAGCCTATGCTGGCTGTCATTATTTACTTTTCATCCAATCAGACAAAGCCTAGAGTGTCTGCCTCAGTATATACGCTCAGTCATAGAGGCACCAGCTATAGTTTGGCAATGTGTTATCAAAGCTGTCATACAGGTAAGCTGTTGAATTTTTTGTAACTAATTTAATGAAGTACAACTTCCAATCAAATTAGTTTCAAAATATTCAACGAGATGTGAATTATATAATAAAGAATGTAATGCATTGGCACTTACATGACATCACACACTCATTCGAGGAGACAAAATGGTGGAGGTCACTGTTCAACATTTACTCGATATTACAAAGCAGATAATTGCGATAGTGACCGGGATGTGACAAAATATGAATGATATGGAATCTATAAACCATAGTCTATCGGTGCAGAATAATATTTGGGATGAGATTAGCATCCCTTGAAAAAAATGAAATATTTGCTTATTGAATGTGTATTTGTGGGACAGGAGACTATTTAAAAAAAATGTTACCACTGGTTATCGAGCCAGACATTCCAGTGGTAAATTAAAAAAAATAGTCTCTTGGCCTGCAAATGGTCATTCCTCAAGGTGAGGCCATCTTGACCATTAAAGGGGTTAAGTGATGATGTCGTTCCCACTCCACATGTTTGTTAAGCCCTTGAGATTTCAGTGTCTCAGTTTCAAGACATATATACAACAAAACTGTTGAATATTTTGAAACTAATTTGACTGAAACCTGTTGCTTCCTCCCAGTTAAATTGCTTTCAAAATATTCAATAGAATATTCCCGACATCATAGGAATTTATCATTTCAAATGGGTAATGGTTAACGGATTAAGTTATTGTTAAAGAAAAAATAAATGAGAAAATGAAGACACAATTATTACATAATAAATGCCAAATGCACCTTAGTGGGTCCATTAACACGCCTGTGAATAGAGAGATCAAGTATATGATATTATAATCGATTACAGCATTTATAAGCTCAAATCACGGTCAAAAAGTGTAATGATTAACGTATCATGTTTCCTTATGAACTTTTAAAAGCATGTCAAGTGTACGAATTGCATGTCTTTGTTAGATTTGATATTTAATAAACATTATTGAATATATTTGAAGCTAATTTAAATGGACAGCAACAACACTTGCAGCAACATCCAGTCAAATTAGTTTCAAAATATTCAATCGTCTTGGCTGTCTCGTTACCGTGAAAATGGGATTCTAACAAGTCAGGGTTCAAAGCGTATGGATCTGTTCAAACACGGGTAAAAGTGTGCAGAGCTTAGCTAGCAATTGATGAGAAATATCTAGAACTGAATCCCTCTATTGCGTTGTGGTGCCAAGTTGACTGCTGATTACCTCCTAGTCAGGGTTACGATGACCAATGGTGATAAAGACACTGTTGAGGGAAGAGTACCCATGTGATGTTATTGTAATTCTTACATGTATGCCTAATCTGTTTCATTGCCTATAAGATAGGATAGATGCGTATAATATGTCCATTTATAAGCAGAGTGAAGAATTCTTTTTTACACTGGCTACTGATATAGCTGGTTAAAGTATTTCAAACAAGCATGGATGCAACTATTGCACTATGTATTTCTGGCGTATGAAGCGTGTTAGAGAGGTGTCAATAATTTGACCGATAGACAGACGGACTGGCAGTCTTACACTTGATGTAAATCACAGCTTTCTAAGAAAGCTTTGTTTGCCTGTAAATTTAATTACATTTTGTATGATACTTGATTACCTCCCTTGAACATTGTGAGCGAATGAATGCTAATAGACGTATGAAATGTCACTTTTGCGAGACTTGCCTGGCCCATACACTGTGCAGCTAAACCAGATTAGAAATCCTGTGATAACTTTGCTTCTCATCAAGTAAATGTTTGTTTGATCTCTAAAATTCCAGTGTCTCGTTTTCAAGGCAACCATGAAAATACCCACAAAAATAAAACAGAAAGGTTTGCTGAATAGTCTGAGATTAATTTGACTAGATGTTGCTGCAGAAGGCATCAACAGTTTCCGATCAAATTAGTTTGAAGATTTTCCTCATAATATTGTTAACATAGTAGGAAGTCTCTGTACATGTATCTTGTCTGCGCTGGTTAAAGTGTTGCACCTCTAAATTATCAAGTTCTAATGTATTGAGTTATAACAAGAGCAGTTAGAATGCACTCGAGGTGGTTGCGGACTCTGCGCTCTGTTTTAACAATGCACTTAGTAACCCCGTGACCTACGTAGCTGATGTGTTCGGCCCAAACTCAAAGCAATCATAAATTGTTGTAATGTGACGACAGTTTCCAAATCCGACAATTCTACCATCTCGCTTTCCAGAGTTATGGCCAAAAAGGTGTATTCTGGCATGTTTCATCCAATCAGAAAAAGCATAGCGTGTCTGCCTCGGTATATACGCTCAGTCATAGAGGCACCAGCTATAGTTTGGCAATGTGTTATCAAAGCAGTCATACAGGTAAGCTGTTGAATATTTTGAAACTAATTTGATGAAGTATATATAACAATATATTCCAGTGACCTAGATATTTGATGGTTTGACCCGAACCTAATAGAACTTCTAGCCCCCTAAAAGGCCGAAATAAAGATTAGTTTCATTTCCTGTAAACTTCCCGGGTGAAATCTTTTTCTTTTTTACCCGGCCAGGAATAAAAAAAAATCTAGCCAGCATATCTAGCATAAATGTTAAGACATCCATACAGTTAACAAACTATACAAATTACAATGTTTTTAATGCCATTCGTATGCAATGTGAATCACTGTTGCTAATTGCGTCATGAAAAACCTGACAAATTTTGCAATTACAACCGTATTTAATGGAGATCTACTCAAATACCTGAAAAGCAAATATTTATGTCTTTTTTAAAATAAATTAATGGTTAAAAAATAAATTTCCTCCCTCCCTACTGATGTCTTTTTCCCATCCGTTTTGCAGGAAACAAGTCTTTTTTATGGATGGCCTAATATGAATGGATATGCCAAATTTAGTGATCTACCTACTTACATTCCGGATTTATGACGAAAAATGTCTATCCCGGAATCCTTGCGTGACTTAGATATGTGACTGTTTGACCTCAACATTATCTTTTGCCTAGCCATTTACAATATAAATAGATATGCCAAATGAGTCTACCTTCTTGGACTTGGAAGATATTGTGATGATAAACGAACAGACGACACCAACCGCATTACCCACAACAGCCTTTGGTGGTATGAGATTGCAAATATCCAAACCATGGATAAAGCCTGAAAATCTTTCACTATCAGATTCATTGTTGAATCAAATATAATTGCTTTGATTTATATTACACTTTTGGTTAATCCTATCTAAATTAAGCTGAGATCATTGGAGATACATGGTTACTATGGTAGTAGCAATCTGCATGATGACTTTGGAGGTCAAATGTCAGGTGACCTTGTTACAAAAATCTTTTTGCCAGTTGATTTTTGTCTGGCCTGTGAAGCAGAAAGCGAGACATGTGTTTTCTTTCCAACGGCGACGGTGTCAACAATGTTAAGGTTTTGCGTTTGGCAAAATCTGTCGGCTTATATTTCAGTATCTATTAATCCTATTGCAACTAAACTTGACTATGTGTATGTGGTTGCCTATACTGCTAGGAAGCAGCATCATAATACTGAGGTCACAAAGTCAAAGTGACCTTGATACAAAACTGTTTTTTCAATGTTAAGTTTTTGCGTTTAGCAAACTTCTTAGTTTATCTTTCAGGATTGATTAATCCTATTGGAACTAAACTTGGATACATTGTTACCTATAATGTTAGGAAGCAGCATGCTGACACTGAATTCACAATGTCAAAGGTCAAGGTCATTATGACCTCTACAAAACTTTGTTACTTTTCAATGTTAAGTTTTTAGGCTTAGCAAATCGTATCATGTTATATTTCGTGATTGATTAGCCCTAATGGAACACAACTTGGATACATGGCTGCTTATGTCAAGAGGTTACAGGATGGTGACATGGAGGTCGGGTCAAGGGTCAAGGCCATTCTAATATTGCTATTTTACCTCTGCTTTTTCAACTAAGTTTTTCGATTCAGCAAATCATTTACATTTCAGGATTGCTTAATCCTATTGGAACTAAACTTGAATACATGGTTACCTATAATGTTAGGAAGCAGCATGATAACAGGGAGGTTACAAGGTCAAAGGTCACTGTGACAAACAGGAGACAGACGAGACATTTAATTCCGCAGAATTCTTGTTGCTCTTAACAAAGCTTCAAAGTTTATATTTCAGAATTGGTTGACAAATTGGATTGAATCTTGATACATACAACATGTACACTGTATTAGGCTTGAACGATTATGCAATTTTCATAATCGTGATCATTTTAGATAAATAATCAGCATTTATTTAATAAATTGTACATGTGCATACATGTAAACCTGTCAAAACTGCTAATAGAGGTCATGTCTGAAAAGCTTGGCATGCCATGAAGATAGAAAGATGGATTTATGTTGTAGTTTGACACCAGTCATTCACGGCTGGTCAACGGATCTTTGTTTCCACGATTAGTAATGCGAGCAAAGTTTTGCAAGAATTTTGTTGTTACAAAAATTTCAACATGCCAAAAATACGATTACTTAATTTTATAATTGCCCAAGATCATTTTAAATTATATAATCATGATTAATTGGATAATTGAAATATTGTACTATCGTTGCTATGCTCTTGTGAATCAGGGTGATGATTTGGAGCTCCGGAGAGACACGGACACGCACGCATGCGCGCTCACGCATGCACGCGCACACACACCATAGTGCAATACCCTCTTCAGCTCACAGAATGAGGGTAATTAATGTTTTAACATTATTAGCTCACCTAAAAGGCCAAGTGAGCTTATGCAGTGACGACCGTCCGTTGTCCGTCTGTCCGTCAACTTTTTCTTTAAACGACTTCTCAAGAACCACAGGGCCGATTTCAATTATATTTGGCAGGAAACATCCCTAGGGCATAGAGATTCAAGTTTGTTCAAACGAAGCCGATCGGCCAAAATCCAAGATGGCCACCGGCCAAAATAGCCGATTTTTAGAAACTAAAAAATCTTCTCTGAAACCGCTAGAGGAATTGGTTCAAAACTCATAACACATCATCTAGTGCAACGGTAGACCCAAGTTTGTTCAAGGCAACCTGATTGGACAATTTGGCTGGCGGCCATTTTGGATGACCTAGTTTTCGTGAAAACGACTTCTCCCGAACCGCTGAAGGGATAGACCTGAAATTTTGTAAATATGCTTAGGGACCAAGGTCCATTCAAGTTTGTTCAAGGGAAGTTTGTACATTAAAAAACATGGCCGCCATCAACCAATCAAAATTTAGCGTTTGTTGGTCATATTGGCTTTTTTGTATTTGATGTATTTTGATGGCGAAAATTGCTTTATATATGCTTATCAGTGTGGCGAGTTCAAATATGCCACTTTCGAGACTGTCGGATAAACGGTTTGGCTGCCATCTTGGTTTGTTTTCCCGCCATCGGCTCCCATAGTAAAGAAATGGGACCCATAGTAAAGCAATGGGGAATTCTTTAAACGACTTCTCAAGAACCACTGGGCCAATTTCAATTATATTTTGGAGGAAGCATTCCTAGGGCATAGAGATCTAAGTTTGTTCAAACGAAGCGGATCCGTCAAAATCCAAGATGGCCGCCGGCTAAAATGGCTGATTTTTAGAAATACTTTTAAAAATCTTCTCCAAAACCGCTGGAGGAATTGATTCAAAACTCATAACACATCATCTGTGGCAACGGTAGACCCAAGTTTGTTCAAGGCAACCTGATTGGCCGATTTGATTGTTGACCATCTTGGATGACCTAGTTTTCGCGAAAACGACCTCCCGAACCGCTGAAGGGCTAGAGCTGAAATTTTGTAAATATGCTTAGGGACCAAGGGCCTTTCAAGTTTGTTCAAGGGAAGTTTGTTCGTTAAAAAATATGGCCGCCATCAACCAATCAAAATTTTGCGTTTCTTGGTCATATTGACTTGTATTTGATGTATTTAATTTTGATGGCAAAAATTGCTTTATATATGCTTATCAGTGTGGCCAGTTCAAATATCCCACTTTCGAGACTGTCGGATAAACAGTCTCCCATAGTAAAGCAATGGGCCCATAGTAAAGCAATGGGCCCATAGTAAAGCAATGGGGAATTCATTAAGCGACCTCTCAAGAAACCACTGGGCCGATTTCAATTATATTTGGCAGAATGCAGCCTTAGGGCATAGAGGTCTAAGTTTGTTCAAACAAAGCTGATCGGCCAAAATCCAAGATGGCCACTGGCTAAACCAGCCGATTTTTAGAAATGTCTTTAAGGATCTCTGAAACGGCTTGGGGGTTGATACAAAACTCATGAACCATCATCTAATGCAGGAGAAGAACCAATTTGTTCAAGAGAACCTGATTGGTCCATTGGCTTGGCGGCCATCTTGGATGACCTAGTTTTTGCGAAAACAACTTTGTATCCCGAATCGTTGAACGGATTGGGCCGAAATTTGGGCGATATGATAAGGGACTAAGGGCTGTTAATTTTTGTTCAAAAGTAGTTGATACATAAAGAAACATGGCTTCTGTTTTGGGCCTCTTGTTTAATATTGTTACTTTATTTTAAATGTCGCAAATGTAATGTGGTAATGTGGAGTAGAATTATCATGATAATTTTAATGCAATTATTTCAATATCTTATTTAAATCAAACTACGGTGCGTAGATTTTGATGTAGTTCTGTGTGCATGTTTTCTATTCAACTACTTCTATTTGGAGTATGATGGGGGAAACTTCCTTGGTAACTTCATGATGTGGCTGTGAAGGAGGCTATTATATTGGCGATCAAACAAATGCCAAGGCTACCAGTGCTAAAAATAGAACTCATTTAGACGCAATGAGTCAAGTTTTACCAAATCTTCGATATATATTGATGCTATATGACTTTCTCACCCAGCGGATGTCATGTCTGAGTTTAAAAGACCAGTCACCATTTATTACTATGGGTTAATTTTCATGTACGTACGGTTACTCATTACTCACAGTTTTAAGTACCGGTAGTATTGATAATCGCTGGCCTGGTGGGCGATTCTGTGATTACAATGTGTAATTAAGTAATAATTTCTATCATCATTTAAGGTACCACATATTGGTTTCAAAATTTAAATTATTCTGTTAATATCGTTAAAGATTAATCTTGAAATTGTATCTAGTTATTGTTGTTAATTGTAAAAGCCAAGTGAGCGTATATCATGACACCCTTCTATTGTCCATCTGTTCTATCATCCGTCTGTCATCAATCTTTACATTCTTTAAACATCTCAAGAACCACTTGGGCGAATTCAAGCAAGTTTGTCAGGAAGTATCCTTGGTGCATAGACTTGCACGATTGATCAAATGAAGCGTATTGGTCCATTTGGGCGAAATGCTTCTTGGCCATTTGATTTGAAACTCAAGAAGCCTAAAGTGCTTTGTACTGGCAGACGGCGACCTGCCAGCATGGAAATGATCACTAAACACCACAACATGTGCTTCAATCATGCACACTTTTTGAGGACCAGAAGACGGAATTATGGTCTGACGAGATGTACCTCGAAACCAAGCTACGGGGTACAGTACTCAACATTTGCCTGACTAGCCAATTCATGACATCTGATTGGAGATATAAATACAACCAGTCGAACACAGATGAAGGCGAAGAAGAAGAAGAATGTGCTTCTGGCAAGAACTGTTGAATTTCTTGCAACATGTGTGATGTGCCTTTCTAGCTGAAATGTCAGTGTTCCAGGTGAGCGATACAGGACCCATGTTTTTGTTAGTCATGTTGTTATGAGTTTCCATTTTGTTAAATTGAGACGTTTCTTGTTAAGTGGTTTATGTTTTCACCAAAGTCTAATGCATCATCAACCTGAATGTACTATCAAGACCTGTTACAAAGGCCATTTCTTATGGAGACATTCTGTTATTCGGTCTTTAAGCTTACAATATTAAACATATTATTTTCTTCTTTTATTAAGAGGAGCTAGTATTCACATGTGGTATACACTGTTATATTAGTGGCTGTGTGGACAATTGAATACTCATTTCATTAAATTAAATTTGTTCATGGGTTATGTTTAATAATGTTATAATGAGTGCCTTTACGTTACTTTAACCCTTGTTAGCCACACATTTTTCGAAGAAAGGTTAGCATTATGCCATCCAGCCCGTGTGTGTGTGTGTGTGTGCATGAGTGAGCATACATGTGTGACCGTGAGTGAGCACGCAAGCACGGGCAGAAATTAATTGTGGCGTAACTCATCTGAAAGCATTGGATGGAATTCAACCAGATTTGTTAGATACCCATATGATTTCAGAGCGGAAGAGGACATTTACACTGGCTCATCCCATAGAGGGGTGGGGTGGCGATTCAAAAGCTCAAATTTATTGTACAGAAACCGTTGGATGGAATTCAAGCAAATTTGGTATGTGACTTACCCATATGACTGTAGAGTGCACGAGGACATTTGCATTTGGCTGGATCCCCTGTGGATGGGGGATGGGGTGGGGTCAAAAGCTCAAAGCGGTGAATGTTGGGATTTTGCTGTGGTTCACCCATCGATCATCCAATCTAGTTCAGTCTGTGACACCACCTGTATGTACATTTTTTATGTTACCTATGTTTGTCATTAAAAACCAAAACTCATTCAACGTCTAGCAAATATCTCCCTCATCAAATAATCACTCGATCATTAAATATTGGCGATGTTAAATAAAACTGTAGTGTGTCTATCTTACTTTAACACTACCAGTGAGTGACGCTACATCTTTATTAAGTTTGATGTTGACAGAGCTATGATGCTGACATCCCCTAACAGGTGACGTAATTGCGTGTGACATCATAATTGTGAGCGACAGATTGGATCCAGTGATAATGTACATTGTGTTACTTCAATATGGTGCTTCTGTAAAACAGTCGTTCCATGGCGCTAAAAGTATCTGATCTTCCAAACTGGTTAAACTTGCTACTTTGCATGACTAAATATACGGTAAGTCATGGATTCTGGAATTCAAAGCTCACAGAAGTTCTATAGTTGCTTATGTGGTGGTATTACACATTCTGATGTCTGTGATTGTACTTAGGTGTTAAACATGAATTATCTAATAAAACTAATTTATATTTGAATACATTTCTTTCGCATTAAATACTATAATGTGAAGATAGCAGAGATGTTTAATACATGCAAAGCTTAATGGAAGTCTCTTAGTTTTGTTCTCTATGCTAACCTTTAGATGCCTTTCATATGATAACTCTCCAACAAATATTGATTGTACTATGTCTCCGGGTACATAAATATGACTCGAGCATTAGCGATACAAGAATTAGAGGACCCGCTTGAAAATTGCCTTACATGAGATAATTCCGAAAGATATGTCAGATCCTTTTGTAATTTTCATAGATACATTGAATTCGGCTTGGGAAGGAAAATTAATGAAATTAAAAACTTGCATCCAATATGTCTGGCAATGCCACTCATCCAACTTCATCATTGATTCCATGGAATAAGTCTACAAAAGTTGTCAAATTCACGTTTCCATTTTATCTATCCATCATATGATGTCATAACCAACTATGTGACATATAAGATGACGTTATAATCATGACATTATGAATGATTCGATATAGTCCGTCTTTAGCGCTTAATAGTCCAACACGGTGTATGAATTGTATGTCTTCCATTTAATAAACATTCTGTTGAATATACTAATTTAACTGGTCGCTGTTGCAGCAACTGCACCCAGTCAAATTAGTTTCAAAATATTTAACAGCTTACCTGAATAGTTTTCTGGAAATTTATAGTCAATGGGTTCATAGGTCGATCGATCCCAACGGGAGCGAGGTGTAGGTGGAGCTTAGCCAGTGCTGGGCGGGCCATAGCTATACTTCAGGCAACTATCTACAAAGGTGTCCATTGGATAACCCTAGATTCATGGGGTTGGGAATTACATAGATAGATTTATTTCTCTAGAACCCCTTCAGACAGGCTACTACCACATATTCACGTATTAGATGAGTTAAAATGAATAGTGTGTGTGTGCATGCGTGCGTGCGTGCGCTCGCATGCGCATGTGTGCAAGCATGCATGTGTGTGTAGGTGCGTGTGTTATTCGTTATTAGCTCACCTGACCCAAATGGCCAAGTGAGCTTATGTGATTGGGTTGGCAGCGTCCATCCCACTAAATATCGTTTGTACTGAATTCCAATTTTGTTAGCTCACCTGACTAGAATGGCCAAGTGAGATTATGCCATGGCGACCGTCCGTCCTTCTGTTGTCCATCATCCGTCAACTTTTTCTTTAAACGACTTAAACCACTGGCCCGATTTCAATTATATTTGGTAGGAAGCATCCGTAGGGTATAGAGATCCAACTGTGTTCAAACGAAGCCGATTGGCCAATTTGGCCTGTATGTACATTTTATAGCCAAGAATGTTCAGTAAATCTGATAAATATGACTGAAATTGATTGGAATTGAATTGGAATTTATCAATTCTGGTCAATTCAAATTATCAATTCCAAATCCAATTCCAATTCCGGTGTTTTAAAATTGATCAATTCCAATTCCAATTCCTTAGCCCTCAGATTTATCAATTACAATTCCGGAATTGAATTGGAATTGATGGATCAATTCCAATTCCAATCGGAATTGACCCCAACCCTGTTCTGGATGATATCTCCATTACCATTTATCGGATCACTTCCTAGGGTCGTTGGAATATGTCTGGTGAAGAAACTTATCAAAATTTATGATAATCCAGAATCCAATATGGCCGCCAGTCAGCGGCAGCCGTCTTGAAAATTGGTTTCCGAACGATACCTCCTTGACCATTTAACGGATCGCTTTGACACTTCATAAGGATGACTGGTCTGATGGGTCTGAGGAAGAAATAAATATTTTCTGAAAGCTCTCGTTCATTGGTTTGTCATCATGGCTGGGTATTATGTGCCGTTTGCGGAGCTCTTGCTTTCTTTGATGTATTTTGAGGCCGAAATTGGTTTTATGTATGTGTTTGGGTACTCTGATTTAAATGTTATTTTCGAAACTGTCGGATAAACTGTTTGGCAGCCATATTGGGCCATTTTCCCCGCCATAAGCTCAACTACTAAAGCAATGGGAAATTTAAAATGTTTTCTCACGAACCACTGGGCCGATTTCAATTATATTTAGCAGGAACAATCCGTAAGGCATAGAGATCCAAATTTATTCAAAGGAAGCCAATCGACCAATTATCTTTGAAAATCTCCCAAACGGTTTTGGGTATCGATTCAAAATTCATGGAATATGATCTAGACGAAGAGCTGAACCAAGTTTGTTCAAGGAAACTTGATTGGTCAAATAGTTTTGCGGCCATCTAGCTGAAATTTGGCAGATATGATTAGGGACTAAAGGCCATTAAAGTTTGTTCAAGGGAAGTTAATAATTTAAAAAAACCCGGCCGCCATGGACGAATCAAAACGTAGCATGTTTGGCGGCAATATGATGGATTTTGAAGCCAAAATAGGTTATGTATAGGTTTTTAGGTATTCTGATATCAAATTTGTCATTTTTATAACTGTCGGATAAACAGGTTGTCGGCCATCTTGGATCTCCCCCCCCCCCCCCCCCCCCAAAATCTATTAAGCGCGTGTAATGCGGTCTTCCTTGAAAGGCTCCTTGAAGGCGGTCAAGATTGCATACACGATACATGCTAAAGCAATGGGAAATTAAAAATGTCTTCTGCGAGAACCACTGGGCCGAGTTCAAGTATATTTGACAGGAAGCATTCTTAGGACATAGGGATACAAGTTTTTTCAAAGGAAAACGATCGACCAACTTGGCTGGTGGCCATCTTAGATTTTGGCCGGTATTTAGAAATGTCTAAAAAATCACCGAAACATTTTGGGGGATGGATTCAAAACTCATGAAATATCATCTAGTGCAAGAGCTGATCCAAGTTTCTTCAAGGGAACTTATTTGGCCAAATGGTTTAGCGGCCATCTTGGAAGACCTGTTTTTTGCGAAAATCATTTCTCCGAACCGCTTTGGGGGATCGAATTAAAACTCGTGAAAGATTATGAGGAGCAACAGCTAAACCAATTTTTTTGTCAAGGGAACGTAATTGGCTAAGTGTATCAGCGGCCATCTTGAATGACCTAGTTCCCTGAAAGCGTCCTATTCTCCAATACCACTAGACAGATCAGGCTAAAATTTGAGAGATATGAATAGGGACTCAGCGCCATTAAAGTTTGTCCTTTGACAGCTAATGCATAAAAAAATTGCTGTCGTAGATCAATCAAAATTAACCACTGGGCCAATTTTAATAAAACTTGACTAAACCTTCACAGAAATTAGATTGGTAAATTTTTCCAGTCGTCATCTCGTTTTGTTCATTTGTGCCAGTTGGCCAATAATTCCAACTGAGCGATATAGGCCCATTGGGCCTCTTGTTCATGCCCCAAATCTATTGACTCTCACATCATTGTGTCACCAACACAAATTTTAATAGTCAGTCATGTTTGTTTATGTTCATTAGAGGCACCTTCAGGATAAATCAAAAATGTAATTTTATGTATTTGGTGGAACATGGTCTTTTCATGGTCGAAGTTTAATTTATGGCTGTGCGGTCCTCGGCCCGAATCTTTTATATTGATATCGTGGCCAGTAATTAAACTATTTTCATACATTTTATATATGTACTAAGATCTTTGAGAATGATCCTTCAGATGAACGTATTCTTATTCTGGTATCTTGAATAGTTATATTCCTGCTGGTTGTACACTTACCCCTAAATGTAACTGCCAGTACATACAGACACATAGGTGGGCTCAGATAATTTAAAGATATTAACTCGATAAATTTCTATGACTTCTCAGGTTTTCGTTATTAGGAACAATTTCCAAATGGTAGAGTGAGTGATGTGTACCCTATACTTCAGACCCGATCCATGTAACCATACATTGTAATTAAGATCATGTCCACGATGTTGACTGACGTTACTCCTGCGTCATTTAAGTGAAGATTTATACGTTTATATGGAATGGAGGATTCCAGTTTATCCGCCAGTCATATCACGTCATAATCAACTACATAACCTGTCGGATGACGTCGTAATCAGTAACGTCTTGAATGACGTAGATAAGTTCGTCCCAAACACTCAATTGATGACGGACTAAGCCTTGTTGTACGAATTGTATGACAGTACTATTTAATAAACATACATAGGCAGAAACAGCACCCAGTCAAATTAGTTTCAGAATATTCAACCTGTATATATTTCTGTAAATAGATAGTCAGGGACTTCACGGAGCTATCGATCACAACACGGGAAAAGTGTGTGCCGGGCATGGCTAAAACTGGATTCCTCCATTTTTTCTGTTTGCGTGTCTGTACCTTTCTGTGAACGGGCTTATATTTAGTGTCACCGTGAAATGTTAATAGCACTCTGTCCACCCGTCCTTCCTCCAGTCCACCCGTCCGTTCATCCGGCCGTCTGTCTAAGTTTTATTGGATGGATTTTGACCAAATATGTGTGTGAGGGTCCTTGGTGCCCCGAATAATTCCTGCTGGTTATTTTGGTGTTATTTAAAAGTGAGAATTTGCATTTTCAGAATTGTACGTGTTGTGTGTATGAGCAAGGTTTTACTCAGGACCATACGTAGGATGTGACGGGTGAGGACTCCCCTAAAGTACAAAGCTATTGTTGTCTTATAGTCAAAGTTTGGACATACAATAAAGATATTGCTTATCAACCATAATGCTGGAAATGACTTCTCATATGGTGAAGGCGGCTCGCCATTGACAATGGACACTACACCCCCCCCCCCCCCCACACACACACACGGATTTATGCACCTCATAATAGAATTCTAGGTCGGTCCTTGGTACGTGTCCTGCCTCTGACACAATAATTCATAAAGCAGTGAATCACTCATCCCCCTCAGCTCATTTCCGCTCCAGTCTCATGTTTTCATTAGATGAGTAAAACCTAATCCCATGCAAACCAACAATTTCTCAGAGCAATTATGATGACGAAGTAATATAAATGACGTCATAAAATACACGTTGCTTAGTAACCTCTTCTATCATTGAGACGTGTTCAGGACACACGTATTTAGTCAAATCACACGATATCACATGAAGATAATGGCAGATAAAGATTTGGAAACAGAGATTCGAAAGCGATATGAGTAAGTACACGTGCCTCTATCGTTACTTCGCACAGAATAAATTACATGTGACACTTCTTCCGTGTAGTGGAACAATTTTGAAATCGATTTCCTCTTGATGCATTCTACTTCTAATCGTCGTGTGGAAAAAATCGGTGTGGTTTTATATAAATCCTATGTCTTTACTGGTTAAATGGTCATTTGAAAAAATCTTAACCATGGTTCACAAAAGCCAAAAAATAAAGACCAAACAGCATAAAAATATGGAAACATCTGAAAAATCGAGTTCGTTTTGATGCACTCTAGTTCTAGTCATCGTATAGAACAAATCTGTCCATCATGCGATTAGTTTATTTTTTTACGTTTGTTTAAAACCTTAACCATGTTTATGATTTTTCGAATGCCTACTTACTAAAGAGTTATCGGATATACCTTAAGTAGCCAGCATGATGATTAGTAAGGTCAAAGGTTAAGGTCACTGTGACCTTGCTATTTGACATCCGCTTTACCAATGTAACGTTATATATATATATATATATATATATATATATATATATATATATATATATATATATATATATATATATATATATATATATATATATATATATATTCAGGCTTGGTTAATCTTATTTGAACTAAACTTGGATATACAGGGTACTTACCTATAATGTTAGGAAGCAGCATGATGACAAACATCACAAGGTCAAAGGTCAGGATTGCTTTGGCGTATTGGAGCAGGTCCTGGGTGCATGTTGACTTATACCATGAGGATGCAGGTTGGAGATCACCAGTTCAAAGGTCACAATCACTCTGACCTCTACAAAATTAATTTTTTTAGCATTACGTTTTTTGTGTTTAACCAATTCCAATCTTATCAGCTTATATTTCGAGATTGCCTTAGCTTAATGGAACACAACTTGGATACCTGGTTGCTTCTACTAATTGGATGCAGTATGGTGACTGGGAGGTCACTATGTCAAAGGTCCCGGTCACTGACCTCTACAAATCTTTGAATTATTGTTCAATGTTAAGTTTTTGCGTATAGCAAAACATCAACTTATTAGCTCACCTGGCCTGAAAGGTTAAGTGAGGTTATATCGTGTCGACCATCCGTCATCCGTCTGTCGTCCATAAACTTTTCCTTTAAACGTCTTCTCAAGAACCACTGGGCCAATTTCCATTATATTTGGCAGGACGCATCTTTAGTGCATATAAATTCAAGGTTGTTCAAACGAACCTGATTGGCCAATTAGGCTGACGGCCATCTTGAATTTTGGCCGATTTATAGCTCACCTAGCCAGATTTGACTTATATTTGGCAGGAAGCATCCTTAGGGCATGCAGATCATATTTTGTTCAAAGGAAGCCGATCGGTCAATCTGGCCGGCGGCCATCTTGAATTTTGGCAGATTTTTCTTAACGTCTTTAAAAATCTCCGAAACCGGTTGAGGAATCAATTCAAAACTCATGAAATATCATCTTGGATAAAAGCCGAACCAAGTTTGTTCTCAAGAGAATTTGATTGGGCAAATAGTTTGGTGCTAGTATTCGTGAAAGCTACTTCTGCAGAACCGCTGAATCTGGGAGATATGATTAGGGATCAAGGGCTATTAAAGTTTGTTCAATGAATTAAAAGACGGCCGCCATGAGCCAATTAAAATGGAGCGTATTTGTCGGCCATATTTGATTTACCATGTCAAAGGTCATGGTCACTCTGACTTCTACCAAATCTTTGAGTTACTTTTCAGCATTTAGTTTTTATACCCTGCCAACAAATTTTGTGGGTATTATGTAATGGCACGGGGCATTATGTAATGGTGCGGTCCGGGCAGGCGGGCGAGTGGCAGAGTTGTTTCCGGATAATACCTCCGTTACCATTTATCGGATCACTTTGAAACTTCATAGGATGGTTGGACTAGGGCTGTGGAAGAAATACCTCGAAATTTACAATGATCCGAATACCAAGATGGCCACCAGCCACCGTCGGCCATCTTGAAAATTGCTTTTCCAGCAATTATGGATGATAACTCCATCGTATTGCTTTGAAACGTTATAGGATTGTTGGATTAGCTCGGGGGAAGAAACCTATCGAAATTGACGATGATTCGAAATCCAAGATGGCCGCCAACCAAGTGTGGCCATCTTGAAAATTGGTTTCCAAATGATAACTCTGTTACCGTTTATCGGATCGCTTTGAAACTCATAAAGTGATTGAACTAGGTCAGGGGAGGAAACCTATCGAAATTGACGATGTTACCATTTATCGGATCGCTTTGAAACTTCATAGGCTGGTTGGACTAGGTGTGCGGAAGAAAGCTATCGAAATTGACGCTGATCTAAAATCCAAGATGGTCGCCAGCGACCGGCGGCCATCTTGAAAATTATTTTCGGATGATATCTCTGTTACTATTTATCGAATTGATTTGAAGCTTCATAGGGTGATTGGACTAGGTCTGAGGAATAAACTTATTGAAATCGATGATAATCCTAAATCTAATATGGCAACCAGTCACCATCTTGAAAATAGGTTTCCGAATGACAACTACATTTCCATCTTTTCATCTGAGGAAGCCTATTGAAATAGAACATGATCCGAAATCCACTATGGGTAACAGCCAGCGGTGGGCATCTTGAAAATTGGTTTCCGGACAATAATTCCATGACCGTTTAGCAGATCACTTTGAAACTTCATAGAATGACAGGCATACGTCGGAGGAAGAACGCATTATTTTCTGAAAGCTCTCATTCATCGGTGTTTAGCAGATCACTTTGAAACGTCATAGGATGACAGGTATACGTCGGAGGAAGAAAGGTTTATTTTCTGAAAGCTCTCATTCATTGGTGTTTAGCAGATCACTTTGAAGCTTCATAGGATGACAGGGTGTTTAGCAGATCACTTTGAAACGTCATAGGATGACGACAGGTATACGTCGGAGGAAGAAAGCGTTATTTTCTGAAAGCTCTCATTCATTGGTGTTTAGCAGATCACTTTGAAACGTCATAGGATGACAGGTATACGTCGGAGGAAAAAAGCGGTGTTTTCTGAAAGCTCTCATTCATTGGTGTTTAGCAGATCACTTTGAAATGTCATAGGATGACAGGTATATGTCGGAGGAAGAAAGCGTTATTTTCTGAAAGCTCTCATTCATTGGTGTTTAGCAGATCACTGAAGCTTCATGGGATGACAGGTATACGTCGGAGGAAAAAAGTGGTGTTTTCTGAAAGCTCTCATTGGTGTTTAGCAGATCACTTTGAAACGTCATAGGATGACAGGTATACGTCGGAGGAAGAAAGCGTTATTTTCTGAAAGCTCTCATTCATTGGTGTTTAGCAGATCACTTTGAAACGTCATAGGATGACAGGTATACGTCGGAGGAAGAAAGCGTTATTTTCTGAAAGCTCTCATTCATTGGTGTTTAGCAGATCACTTTGAAACGTCATAGGATGACAGGTATACGTCGGAGGAAGAAAGCGTTATTTTCTGAAAGCTCTCATTCATTGGTGTTTAGCAGATCACTTTGAAACGTCATAGTATGACAGGTATACGTCGGAGGAAGAAAGCGTTATTTTCTGAAAGCTCATTCATTCATTTGTCACCAGGACGGGGTATTATGCGCCGTTTGCGGAACTCGTGTTGCTTTTTGCAAAACTTGTCAACATATTAGCTCATCTTAAAGGCCAAGAGAGCTTATGTTGTGGCAACCGTTCGTCTGTCGTCTGTCTGTCCGGCCTTCAACTTTTCCTTTACACGGCTTCTCAAGAATCACGGTCAATTTCAATTATATTTGGCATGACGCATCCTTAGTGCATAGTGACTCGAGTTTGTTCAAACGAAGCCAATTGGCTAATTTGGCTGACGGCAATCTTGGATTTTTCCCGATTTTTAGCCCAGCTGGCCAGAATGACCAAGTGAGATTATGCCGTGGCGATCGTCCGTCAGGCCGGCGTCCTGCATCCGTCCATCAACCTTTTCTTTAAACGACTTCTCGAGAAACACTGGGCTGATTTAAATTATGTTTGGCATGAAGCAGCCATAGGGCATAGAGATCAAAATTTGTTAAAACAAAACAGATCGGCCAATTTTTTGATGTCTTTTAAAATCTCCGAAATCGCTTAAGGGGTCGATTCAAAACTCATGAAATATTATCTTGGACAAGAGCTGAACCAATTTTGTTCAAGGGAACCTGATTGGCCAAATAGCTTGGCGGCCATCTTGGCTGACCTAGATTTTGCGAAAACTGCTAGAGAATCGCTAAACTTCGAAACTGTCCGATAAACGGTTTGGCAGCCATCTTGGATCTTTTTCCAGCCTAAAGCTCCCATACTAAACTAATGGGAAATTGTTTAATGTCTTCTCGAGAACCAATGGGTCGATTTCAAGTATATTTCGCGGAAAGCATCCTTAGTGCTTAGAGATCCAAGTTTGTTTAAACGAAGCCGATTTGGCCGGTGGCCATCTTGGATTTTCGATGATTGATTTTGTGTAGGTTTTTCGGTGTTCTGATTTCAAATTTGCCATTTTCCTCGGTCATTTTGGATTTTGACCGATTTTTAGAAATCTGTAAACTGAACCTCTGAAACCGCTCTAAAACTAATGAAATATCATTTAGGGCAAGAGCTGAACCAATTTTGTTCAGTGGAACTTGATTGGTCAAAAGGTTTTGCGGGCATCTTGGATGACCTAGTTTTCATGAAAACGACTTCTCCAGAATCACTGAACGGAAATTTGGGAGATATGATTACAGACTAAGGCCGACTAAAGTGTGTTTAAGGGAAGTTTATAGGGAAAGAAAACATGGACGCCGTGGGCCAATTAGATATTTTTATTTGATTGATTCTGAAGCCGAAATTGGTCTTATTTAGGTTCTTCAGGAATCTGATTTTAAATTTGCCATTTTCGATCGTGTGGGGTAATCTGTTTGGCGGCCATCTTGGATCATTTTCTCGCCAAAAGCTCCCATACTAAAGCAATAGGAAATTTTAAATGTCTTCTTGAGATTCAATGCAAATTTCAAGTATATTTGGCAGAAAGCATCCTTAGGGCATAGAGATCCAAGTTTGTGCAAACTAAGCCGATCGGCCTATTTGGCTGGAGGACATCTTGGATTTTGAATGATTTTTAGAAACGTCTTTAAAATTCTTCCCCAAAAGCGCTTGGCGGATGGATTCAAGAATCTGAACCAAGTTTGCTCAAGGGAACCTGATTGGCGAAATACTTTGTCTGCCTTTGTGGATGAACTAGTTTTCGCAAAAACAACTTCTCCAGAACCGCTGAAACGATCGTACCAAAATTTGGGAGATATGATTAGGGACTAGGGCCCATTAAAGTTCGTTCAAGAGAAGTAGATACGTAAAAAACCATGGGACAATCAAAATGTAGTGTGTTTGGCCGCCATATTGGATTTTTTATTTGATGGATTTTGTAGCCGAAATTGGTTTTATTTCGTTTCTTCAGTAATCTAATTTAAAATTTGCCATTTTTGAGCGTACCGGATAAACGGTTTGGCACTCATCTTGGAGCTTTTTCCCTCAGTAAAAGCCCCCCCCCCCACACTCCCGATGCTAAAGCAATACGAAATCTTAAATGTCTTCTCGAGAACAACTGGGCCAATTTCAAGTATATTTAGAACACGTCCGTAGGGATTAAAGATCCAAGTATGTTCAAATGAAGCTGATTGGTCAGTTTGGCAAGGGGATATCTTGGATTTTGGTAGATTTTGATAAACGTCTTTAAAAAACTGATCCGAAACCGCTTGGGAGATTGATTCAAAACTCATGAAACATCATCTAGGCCAAAAGCTGAACCAAGTTTATTCAAGGGAACCTGATTGGTTAAATGCTTTGCCAGCCATCTTGGATGACCTAGTATTCTCGAAAAGGACTTCTCCAGAACCGCTGAATGGATCTGGCCGAAATTTGATGGATACGATTAGAGAGTAAGGGCCATTAAAGTTTCTTCAAGGGAAGTTGATACGTAAAACATATGACCGCCATGGTCCAATCAAAATGTAGCGTGTTTGGCGGCCATATTGAATTTTTGTATTTAGATAGATTTTGAAGCTGAAATTTGTTTTATATAGGTTTTTGGCTATTCTGGTTTCAAATTTCCCAATTTCGAAACTGGTGGATAAACGGTTTGGCGGTCATCTTAGATCGTTTTACCGCCAAAGCTCCCATACTAAAGCAATAAGAAGTTTCAAATGTCTTCTCGAGAACCACTGGGCCAATTTAAACTATATTTGGCAGAAATCATCCTTAGGCTATAGAGATACAGGTTTGTTCGGGGGTAATCTGCGATTTTGGCAAATTTTTAGAAAAGTCTATAAAAATCTTCTCTAAAACCTCTTCGGGGATCGATTCAAAATTCATAAAGCATAATCTATGGCCAAACAGCTGAGCCAAGTTCGAGGAAGCTTGATTGGCCAAATGCTCCGGTGGACATCTTTGATGACCGAGTTGTCATGAAAATGACTTCCTGAAATGCTGAACAGATCGAGCTGAAATTTAAGCGATGTGATTAAGGACAATGGACCATTAAAATTTGTTCAAGGGAAGTTGATACGTAAAGAAGCATGGCTGCTGTGTTCGTGTTGCAATTCTGGTCAACTCATTAGTGTTCTACTTATAGCATATATAACCGTTCTACTTGAAATGCCTATGTTTCAACATTGCAAGCTTAAAGCTAATGGAACTCAGCTTGGATACATTATTGCTTAGGCCAAGAGGATGCAGATTGGTGACGGATGTCACTAGTTCAAAGGTCAATGTCACTCTTACATTGTTATTTGACCTCTTCTTTTGCAATATTAAGTTTTTCCATCTAACAAATTAGTACCAGAACTAATCTTTGACACATCAAGATTCAAGATTCAAGATTCTTTATTTCCATATCGGTAAATAGTTCAACAATTCAATACAGGCATCCACCAAAGGCAAAGCCTATGACGCGGTGGACCCTTGACATATAACATAAATTTGTAATATTATGTTTATACATATTACATTTATATACATTTACATGGATATCTTATATTACAAAGGACATAGAGTATGATACAATACATTCAAACAAATGGTTCACTATACCATAAGAAAGTTGCCTGCTGATAGTAACATCACTAGGTCAAAGTTCAAGGTCATCATAGCCTTGATATTTGACCTCTGTCATGTCTGTATTTCCAATGTTAAGCTTTTGTGTTTATTTTTTATGATTGCTTAATCCTATTGGAGCCGAACCTGGACACATAGTTTCCTATACCATACCCAGGCAGCATGATGATAGGGAGGGCATTATGCCAAAGGTCATGGCCATTCTGACATTGTTATTTGATCACTACTTTTTCAACGTTAAGTTTTTCAATTTAGCAAATCATTTACACTTATATTTCAGCATTACTTAATACTAGCAGAACTAACCTTGGACCCTGGTTCCCTATGCCATAAGGAAGCTGCTTGCTGATAGTGACATCACTAGGTCACAGGTCAACGCCATCGTAGCCTTGATATTTGTCATGTCTCTTTTTCCAAATGTTAACCTTTTGCGTTGAGCAAATCTTTGCCTATATTTTCGGATTACTTAAGACAACTGGAACCAAATTACAGCACATGGTTGCCTAGACCATAATTATAATTCCGGTTTAAACATAGTCCAGCCTGTTTTAATTGAAGCTGCATGTTTCGCACCAGAATGTTTCGGAGTAGAGTTGTTAGGGTTGTATACTTTTAGAGGCTTACCAACATTTTGGGCCTCTGGAAGTGTACAGTCTGGATAATTTTGTTTTGGGGCGTTTGGTGTGAATATGCATCTTTATTACTGCTAAGTACTTTAATCATCAGCAAACACGCTTATGTAAATAGAAGCAGATGTCCCTGACATTAGGGCCTTATACAGTATGCCAGTTATAATGTGTTTAATGTACAGTTACTCCAATGTTTACCGCACCCCCTTCACACATCACACTCAGCCACAAATCTATTATATGTCATCTGGCCAGGAGTTTCGACATTCATTACCTCAACCTGATAACACTAACAACAAGGACATAAAATGACCCACAAACTAAAACAGTTCTTTTGATTGTTGCTCGTATCTATTTCTATCTAAGTTTTCTTTTCTATTTCTTTACCTACTACCTTTTTGCTTTCCTTACTATTTTCTTCACCAGAGAGATATTCATAATTGTATGTATTCAGTACAATATAATGCGTTGGCAAACATATAGACATATATGTTTGACTAAGATTTTGATACGGCTATCATTTCCCAAATCGACTGAAGCACGGCTGCGTTTTAGCTTGTACATAGATAATGGGTAACACAATTATACTACATCGGGTTTCAGTCGGTTTGTTTAATGCTTCTATATCATGCCCGAATATTGATGGCACCTGCAAACGTCACAACTATTTAATAATTTGGAAATATTTAAAATCTTTCATTCTAACAATCTTTGCTTCTACTCTTATTATCTGTCTTATACTAGGTGCAATTCTAAAGATCACACTACTACAATGTGGTGATGTTGAAAGCAATCCCGGTCCTTTAAATGACTCAAACGAGTCGTCTACTCTAGGTGTATTCCATTTGAATATCAACGGTCTTAGAAACAAATTATCTAAAATTGACGATTTGATTTCCGACTACGATATTATTTGCTTTAGTGAAACTAAGTTAGATAATGCAGTGTGGGACGAAACTATACAATTGGACAACTACAATGGCCCTATTAGAAAGGGTCGAGTACATGAAAACCTTGGTGAAGGAGTAGCCATATATGTCTCCAATATTCTGAAGCATAAGAGGTGTTTAGATCTGGAGACTGAAGACATAGAGCATATTTTCCTTGAAATCTCGTATGGACATATCACCCTAATTTTAGGTGTCTTTTATCGACCGCCAAATGCACCTCGGTTAGCATGGGATAACCTATCAAATGCTCTTGAAAGGGCTATAGATACGTCACTTCTATTAGCCGTAGTTGGATACCTAAACGATGATTTACTCGATCCTAACCTCCGCAGCTTAAAAGATATAAAAATTTTGTACAACATGAATTCTGTAATAAATGAGCCAACCCGAGTTACACGCCGAACTGTGAAACTCCTTGATCCAATTCTTTTGTAGAGTCTGGCGTGTTACATGAATACATGGAATACAGTGACCATTCAGCGACACATGCTGCAATAAAAATACCTTTAACAATTAATCGTACATTCAAGAGAAAGGTTTGGCTATAAACGAGCAGATTTCAACAAGCTAAATCGAGAGCTATCAAATACTCCTTGGGCAGCATTATTCTCAGTCTGCGGAAACAATTATTAACACAATATTTATAGATCTGGTAAATGAATGTATTCCAAACAGAGAAGTAACAATTAGGCCACATGATAAACCCTGGTTTAGTTCTGCACTCAGACGAGAAATTAAACTCAGAGATAAAATTAGGAAAAAAGCTATCAAAGCTCAAACAGAATATGACTGGAGTAAGTTTAAAAAGCTGAGAAACAAGGTCAACGATATGAAAAAGAAAGCAAAACGTGACTTTCTAGAATCTGCAGATATTTTGCTAGAAGACATGTCTGTTCACGATCCTCGCCCCTATTGGAAACATGTCAAACAATTGATAAATGGAAATTATATAGACAGCCTTCCACCTTTAGTTTATGATGACAACTGTGACGTGGAATTTGCAAATTCAGATTTTGAAAAGGCAACTGTTTTAAATGATTATTTTATTTCTATCTCAAATGTAGATGAAAACGGCAGTTCCCTCCCAAGATTTCATTTAAAGACACAAGCTATATTATCTGATATATTAATTCACGAAAACAAAATAACAGATATAATAAAATCACTTAAACTAAATAAGGCATCTGGAGATGACTCGATTAGTCATAAAATGCTTAAAGAGACGATGCATTCTATATTTCCCAATGCTTGGAAAGCAGCCACAGTTTCTCGCTTTTCAAAAAGGGGGATAGAAATTCGCCTGGAAACTATCGCCCTATCTCGCTTATGAGTACTGTAGGAAAAGTGATGGAAAGGATAATTTTTAAGCACATTCATAATTTCCTTATTGGGCACAATCTTTTGTATAAGTATCAGTCTGGCTTTCGTCCTGGCTATTCTACCGGCTTTCAACTGATTGAACCATACTCTGTCAAAAGGCTTCGATGAGTATAAACCTGCATGTGTCATTTTTGTGATATCTCGATGACTTTTGATAGATTATGGCACAAAGGTTTAATTTTCAAACTTCAGGAGTATGGGATAGGCGGAAATCTACCTTCTTGGTTTACAAACTATCTTACGATGAGAAGACAATGTGTCGTCGTAAACCAGGACAGATCGTCATTTAAACAAATTGAAGCTGGAGTTCCTCAAGGGTCTGCACTTGGTCCTCTCTTGTTCCTGCTATATATACATGATTTTTCCGAACACATAGAAGGCATTCTTAGATCATACGCCGACGACACTGCGTTATGCTGCATAGGCTGCTCAAGCAATGAAATTGAAATAAACTTAAATAATTATTTAAAGACAATCTCTGATTGGGCAAACCAGGTGGTTAGTTCTTTTTAATGCATCTAGGACAGTGAGCTTACCTATATCAAACTCCAATATATTTCAACCGCCAGATCTCTATTTAAACGATAATTTGTTAGAAAATATACAACACTGTAAGTATCTAGGTATAATAATTTCCGCGGATCTAAAATGGTCCAGTCATATTGATTTAATAGTAAAAGGGGGCTTCTAAAATCTTAGCAACTATGCGGCGAATGAAGTACACCTTGAGTAGAGATACCTTATTCAAGATCTATGCTGCGTATTTGCGGCCCGTACTTGAATATGCCAGCGAGATCTGGGATGGGTGTTCGGACCGGGATGCTGAAAAACTAGAAACCATTCAAAATGAGGCTATGCGAATTATATCTTGATTACCGCGGTACACTCCACTCAAAAATCTGTATAGCGAGACCGGACGCAAGCACAAAAAGCTTATTATGTTTTATAAAATTGCAAATGGCGAGTGTCCTGACTTCATAACTGATATTCTCCCCGACAAAGTCTGAGACAATGCCCGTTATGAGCTCAGGCAACCGGAAAACTGTTTAATTCCAAGGTGTCGTCTCGAAACCTTTAAGAAATCGTTTCTACCTAGTGTGCTTAACCTATGGAATGAATTAGATTTAAGCATTAGAAGATCTCCGTCGATTTTAATTTTCAAGAAAAAGTTATTTTCGAACGAACAGGACACTCCTGAAAAGGTTCCCTTTTATTACTCAAAAGGCAAGAGAAAGGAAAATATTATCCATTTCAAATTGCGAAATAAATGTGGTCAACTAAACAGTGATTTGCATCATTTCCACTTATTGGAGGATCCAAATTGTACGCTGTGTCTGGTTCCAGAAACTGCTTATCACTACGTTTTTGACTTTCCAAAAATGGACAGCCGAACGTCGTAATTTGTTGAGCTTTGTGAATGAAGTAATGCCGGTTGCTTCGCTCGACCTCATTTTGAATGGTAGCAAAGAACTATCTGGTGTGATAAATACAACGCTGTTCATAAGAATTTATAAAACAAACAAATAGATTCTAATGAACATTATTATTATTATTATTATTATTATTATTATTATTATTATTAGCTCTCCTGGTCCGAAGTAAGGGCGATCGTCCGTTGTCCATCTTTCGTTCGTCCGTCCGTCGCCTGACGTGCATCAAATTTTGCTTTAACCCTTTAGTGATGAAATTTGTTCCTGAAAATTAGCATATTTGCTTTTTGAATGCCCATGACTGGCCCGGTTATCGGGTCAGTCATTTCAGTTGTAGATTTTCAGGATTAGTCTTTTCCTGGTCTACAACTGGGCACTCCTCTAGACCACTAAGAAGGCCGGACTTGGCCGGTGTCGCCACTAAAGGGTCAAAATTCTACTCCTCCTAAATGCCTTGGCGGATTTCAACCAATTCTTGGTGGATAGGCCTTATGGTGGATAGCCCATAAATAAATACCAATCGGAGTTTTGTTCGGACAATTGTCTGAGTGAAAATCTTAGAAAATCCTAGTTTTTTCTTTAAAAATCGTCCGGAGATTGCCAAAATGATACTCCTCTTAAACGACCTGACAACTTTCAACCCAAATTTCCATATTTTCCGGTGCAAATGATCCAGGTGAGCAGCACTGGCCCTTGGGCGTTTTGTTATGGTGGTCATCATGAAAATATTACTGTTGGGCAAAATTATTGGCCTCACTATCCTCTCTGGATCTCTCTTCACTATATCCCCCCCCTCCCTCTCTCTCTCTCTCTCTCTCTCTCTCTCTCTCTCTCTCTCTCTCTCTCTCTCTCTCTCTCTATTATATAAATACTCAATATGATGTACATGTATTATAATATTTAATCTGTTTATACGTTTACTTTGTTATTTTGTGTGTATGTTTATGTTTGCCGCCTATAAATATTTTCTGTAGGGAGAAGGCTTTTCTAAGTTTCGAACAACTTGTGCCCAATCCCATTGTAATATATGCAATAAAATATGTTTAAAAAAGCATGGCGATTGCGAGGTCACTAGGTAGAAGGTCCAGGTCATTCTGACCTTGGTATTTGACATCTGCTTTTCCAACCTTATGATTTTGCGCTTAGCAAATCATTTACATTTATGTTTCATGAATGGTTAATCATATTGGAACTAAACGTGGATACATGATTACCTATAATGTTAGGAAGTAGCAAGCTAACATTGAGGCCATAAGGTCGAATATCAAGGTCAGTGAGGTCACAAGGTCAAATAACAAGGCCACTGCGACGAACGGGAGACAGGCAGGACATTTAATTCCGCGGAATTCTTGTTTAAAATGCAAAGCACATGTTCCCAGCCAAGTTAGATGATTCTGTACGCCGTTTGGGGGAGTTTAAATGTTTTAATGGTTTCACAACCCATATCTCTCGGATGTGAAATATTTCCATTCAAAATTATACAGGTATTATAAGAATCTGCTGGCTCGTGGTGGACTTACAGTGGACGTCTTTTAATTATCATGTACAAAGAAACGAGTTCCTCTATTTTGTGCTTAATTGAGTATAGTTATTTTGCTTCAAGATCTTAGGTCTGATTTTAGAGGTGTGCGTGTGTGCTTGTGTGCGTGCGTGTGTAGTAGGCATGGACACATTTAGAGCGAGTCGCGGGTCCGGTATCCACACACACCCGCTCTCTGACACACCCCTACCCTTGAATCCGCCGCTGCCGCTAATACGCGATATTACTGGGAGCAAACAGTTGATATCAATACTCAGATTCGGACTCCGTGGTAGCCATGCTAACCGGGAACAAATAGAGGGATCCATTTCTAATTAATTTATGCCCGCCCTTTCTAGCTAAGCTCCGCCCATTTCTAGCTATGCTCTCCCGTTTCTAGCTATGGCCCACCCATTTCTAGCTAAGCTCGATCCATGCTTCGCTCGTGTCAGGATCGATTTGTATACTTTGAATCCTGAATTCCCGCAATACCGTAACCAATTTCAAGGTAACTGTACAGTGTTGAATAGTTTGAAACTAATCTGACCGGGTGCTGTTTCTGAAATAGGTCAAAGTAGTTTCAAAATATCTAACAGAATGTTTGTTAAATAGTAAATCCATCAAAGACGTAGATTTCGTACAGCGATAGTATGTGAGTTGGCGTATGTTAGTACTCGATTCGGGAGCGGAGTGGGAAGATGAGAATCGTGCAATAGAACGATGGTTAGTACGATAATTATCACCACGAAGTGTTGCGGAACTATTGCAGTAGCACTGTCTAAACGGCTAATTATTTTGGTGTCAAATGACAGTGTTATTTAAAAGTGAGTTTGTAATTCCCCTAATTGCTCGCGTTGTGCATATGAGCAACGTTTTAATTAGTGTTCGGTATTCGTATAGAAATCGGTATTCCAATATTCGTATACTTATCTGAATGAATATTCGAATATTTCGGCTGAGAACTAAATAGAAACGAAATATCGTCGGTAATCGCGTACGCATTGACTGTTTTGTTGGGGAAACTACGATTGGCACTATAGGGCCCAATATGTGCTAGATAGGCCTATCTGCCAAGTTTCTGGTCATTATGTTTAGAACTCAATGAGAAAATGCAAAAAATGGAAGATATTGCTATAATAAATTTCCTATAGGCCTATTTCCTATGAGAGACACATTAGGTAATGTAAAAGTGATTTCTCGAAAAGTGTTGAAGGGATTTAATATGAAATATATACTTAATCAAGAAATTATAGCAATTAGGAGTTTAGCAAGGTTATATTCGATCTGACGAAAAAAACAATTTTGGCGTCCATTTTGAATTTTTTATATGGTTTCAACATTCTCCCTGTCTGTGTGTCTGTCTGAGCGCCGATATATGTTATAGGATATCTCCTAATATTATTATTGAACTTGTGTGATTAAGAGGAGTTCAGTTCTGCTAAAATCGAAACTTCTATCTTTGATGCAAAAAGAGGTTATCTTGACACTAAGAATCATCTTTGACCCAAACGTATGCTTCTTTGGGATAAAAACCGTAGACGTAGTAGCGGTTTGAACATTTTCTTCTAAGGGCTGACCTTGAATGTCATAGAGTAACTTCTAATAATTATGTCCATTAATGCAAAATAACGGTTTGCCTTTGCTCCCCCCCCCCCCTTGCCCCCCCCCCCCCCCCATCGTACTAACATACGCCCACTCACATAGCTACGCTGTACTCGATACGGGAACGTAGGGGGAGGGCGAGGATCGTGCAACAGGACGATGCTCTGGCCCTAGAATCAGCAGACATCGTCGGGAGCCAATGGTACCAACCCACTTAGTGATGATCCTATAATAACTACACGCGGTAGTCGCGGTTTGAAACACCCATAATGCAAATTCCTATACCATGGATATCTGGAAAACGATTGGATCAAGTCAACATAGGGCGTAGAAATTGACCCAACCTTTACACCGATCGGACCAAATCACTTTGGCAGCCATTTTTAAAACGAAATTTTATTTTCAAACTAATTTATGACAATTGTGTAATTTTTCATAAATATTCGCATATTCTTATGCTATAGGAATATTCATTCATATTGATCTATTTGAATGATTATTCGAATATTCATATGACCGTGTTCTCGCGAGATCTCCCACACTAACGGGAGCGAGATAACTATTTCCCAGAACAATTAGGATGACGTAATAATGTAAATGACGTCATAAAAATAAACGTTGCTTAGTGACCTCATCTGTCATTGAGACTTGTTCAGGACAGACGTGTTTAGTCAAATTACAAGATATCACACAGACATAATGGCAGCTAAAGATTTGGAAACAGAGATTCGGAAGCGATATGAGTAAGTACATGCGCCTCTATAGGTACTTCACACAGAATAAATTGTATAAATGATGACAAAATGATCGAATTCATGTAAAAAGTTTTTTTGCCTAAGTTGTGGAAAGGTTTTCGTTCATTCGTTGGTTCAGTTGGGGTTTTTTATATTGAAAATCGATATCCTCTTGATACAGACTACTTCTTTCTAATCATCAAGATTCAAGATTAAGATTCAAAATTATTTATTTTCATATAAAACATAGATTTTACATTTGCACAACAGGCAGTCCACCAAAGGCTGAGCCTACCTATACAGCGGTGGACACCTTACATTTAACATATAATAAACATATAATTCAGTGATAGTTGGATCATGGGTGAACATAATATAATATTTACATGTATACATTTAAGACAATAGACAATTAACACACACACGCACGCACACAGGAATGGGGGAAACACATGCATATCTTGTTTACAATATTATTATTATTATTATTATTATTATTATTATTATTATTATTATTATTATTATTATTATTGTCATATATAACAATACGGCCTAATTTGTATCAACATTTCTTGGTGCAGCATTATTATTATTATTATTATTATTATTATTATTATTATTATTATTATTATTATTATTATTATTATTGTCATATATAACAATGCGGCCTAATTTGTATCAGCATTTCTTGGTGTATTATTATTATTATTATTATTATTATTATTATTATTATTATTATTGCAGATATGTATTTTACATTCTAGTTGTTATCCAGGCAACTGGGTACATACTTGTTTTTGTACTGCCATGGTGGTGTGTTCTGCATTCATGTCATTGGTTTGGATTTTTAGTATCTTTCTAAGATTCTTTTTTTAATATTTTGTTTAAAAGAGCTTTGTGTAAGAATTTGTGTGCGTATATTTATATCTGTGTTGTTCCAGAGTTGTATTGCTTGGTGGGATGGTTTTTGTGTAGCTGTCATTGTTCTGTAATAGGTTTGGTGTAAGCTATTCTTAGTTCGTGTGTTGTGCGAGTGTATATCGGAGTTGTTCCTAAAAGGTTTGATAATGAGGAGGGTAGATTGCCATTATGGTAGTCCCTTAAGCTAGTTGGACAGCTCCAATGTGTTCAAGTTTTAGCATTTTTTCGGTTTTAAAGACATCCTGGCCCTCTGCTGGCTGTGCGAATAATTTGATTGCCTGCTTTTGTAGTGATTTTAGATGTGCTAGTTTAGTTTTATGCGTGTTAGTCCAGATTACATTGCAATATGTGATATGTGGAAGGATCAGTATACAATATACAGTTTTTAGAATATTAGGTGGACGATATGGCTTAAGTCTGCGCATGATACCGATGTTCTTTGCTACCTTGGATCTCACTATTTCTATATACTTCTCACAGGTTAAGCTTTTATCCAGATAGACGCCGAGAAATTTGACATATTGTGCTTCGTCAATTTCTTAATTATTTACATGCATTTTGGGGAGAGCTATTTGTTTTAAATTCTTAGATTTTGTGAAAAGTATATAGTTAGTTTTATCGACATTCAGAGATAATTTATTCACTTTAAACCAGTCTATGATTTTTTTTTCATTTCATTATTTACATACTTGTATACAGTGTCTATGTCCTTGTGACTACAAAAGGCATTGGTATCATCCGCAAACAATATTAGTGAGAGGTGATTACATGCTTTTGGTAGGTCATTCATGTATAATAAAAACAACAGAGGTCCAAGAATTGATCCTTGTGGAACGCCACAGACTAATTTCCTGTCACCTGACATGGCCCCACTGAATTTCACACATTGTGTTCTGTTAGTTAAATAGCTATGTATCCAATTTAATGCAATGCCCCTAATTCCATAGTGGGCTAGTTTTTAAAGTAATATTTCATGATCGATAGTATCGAATGCTTTGGGGAGGTCAAAGAATACACCTAGAGTGTGTTCAGTTCTCTCAAGGGATGTGGTTATTTTTCAAGCATATCCACAATGGCAAGCATGGTAGAGTGTTTTTCCCTGAAGCCGTACTGGGATTCATAGATTATAGAGTTTTTATTAAGATATTTTATAGTTCTATTGTAGTATAATCTTTCCAGAAGTTCCCCTACCAAAATCATCAATAACCTGGTCTGGGGGTATTTTTGCAAGGTTGACCACCCTGGCTACAGGGATAAAGTGGGAGTAAACAATTACTAATGAGAAGACAGCCAAAGGCTGATTTTACTCGCTCTGTGAAACAACAGGTCAGAAAACGCCATGTCGCCGATTCAACAAATGTCTCTTATAAAGCACTTTTTGAAGACTGATTTCGCACGAAGCCATCGCTCTATGTTTAGATTGCTTACACGTGACAGCAAAAGCACGTGGTTCATATCGTCTTTATAAAATTCTCGGAAGACGTCGAATAAATAAATAAGAAACCTCCAAACATTTTTTCGGACGTTGCTTAAACTGTGATGCCAAATTCCTACACTAGAAAACACAGTCACAGATAATAAATTTGCATTGTGAAAATGACGAAAATAGCATTTATTTCATTTTAGGTCCAAATTCACGTTGAGAAACTTTGGACACATACGTGTAGGCAGCGTATGATACTACAAGGTATTTAGCATATGCCTACGTCAGCAGTTCTTGTGTGGCATAGCTGTTAATGACGTGCACCGATTGATGCTTCTATATTAGATGGTAGTTCATCATCCCGTGTGCGACAAGCACTTATTATGGATAGTCCTTTACAGCTGAGGATAATTCAGCATCAACAGTTTTTGAACACTTGTTAAAAAGCTTGAAAAAGCAACCTTCCATATCACAGAGTAGCCCAGGTTAGCAGATTACTATGCATAGCATCACATCTGAAACAGAGAAATGAAACGGTGCTAAAAGAAATTCTACATAGTTTGTAAGACAATGCAACGTAAATTCTTGTCTTGTCCTTGCAAAATTATCCCGAAAACAGATTATTTTAACTGAATCACTATCTGAATGATGTCCTATCACTATATAATGCATTTAGATGGATTTATTGGCCATAAAAACATCTAAAAAGTTGTATTGCAATAGAAAATCCAGCTAAATATGGCCAGCGTAAAGCATTTACTGTCGCTCAATTTTCCTTGGCGGCCATCTTAGACGCCATCTAGAAAAACGCAAAATGCCCAAGGTTACCAGCTGGGCATCATTCAGATTCTGATTCTACACCACTTCTACCAATATCAAGAATAACCTGATCTGCGGGCATTTTTGCAAGGTTAAGAGAAAAATGCCTATTTGGCTACCGGACTACTTCTGCATTTTACAGCGTTAATATGACATTCGTTAGTTACATTCACTTAACCCTCTTGTGTCAACAGCGCTTTAAAGCGCTCGATATGCTTCTTATAATAAGTAACTCTGCAGTGCTCTTGATGAATGCCCATTTGCAGGACAACAGAAAAATACAAAAATTGTCTTCGCATGGCCTGCAATTTCAATTTTCCTGAAAGATCTTGACCATTAAATAGTTAGTTGCTATGAGTAGCACTTTAACTTTTGAGCGCTATGGAGAGCTGTTGACATAAGAGAGGTGGAATGATCTATATTGTATTATTGAATACATGTACTTTTTTGCAGGCTCTTTGGTGAGATAGGACAGACGTTAGAGAATCTCACCTCCTCAATGTTTGCTTTCCGTGAGAGAGTGGAAACACTTCACAGGAATCTATACCTTGGTAAGTATCCTTCCCATATCTGTGCTAATTATGCTCTGCAGCATAAATTGTATTATTATGGCATGTGTCATGAATTGAAGTTTGCCCCTGTATGCGATATATATATATATATATATATATATATATATATATATATATATATATATATATATATATATATATATATATATATATATATATGTATATATATATATATATATGTGTTGTAGCTGCGGTGCCTAAGTGTGTAGTAATGATGTCTATGTGGGTATTAACGACATCTAAGTGGGCAATAACGGTGTTTAAGTGGGTAATAGCTGTGTCCGCGTATATAGGTGATAGTGGTAGTAGCGGTATCTAAGCGAGTAGGACCGGTGTCTAGTGGGTAGTAATTGTGTTCAGGTGGGTGGTCATGATGTCTTTAAGTAGATAATAATCATGTTTAAGCGGGTAACGATGTCTAAGTGGGTAGGAACAGTGTCTACGCGGGTAGAAATGGTGTTTAAGTGGGTAGAGACTTTGTCTTATCGGGTGGTAACGTCTGTCTTTAATTGAATAGTAATGGTGTCTAAGTATGTAGTAATGGTGTCTAAGTATGTAGTAATGATATCTATGTGTGTAGTAATGTTATCTATGTGGGTAGTAATGGCGTCTAAGTGTGTAGTAATGATATCTATGTGGGTAGTAATGGTATCTAAGTATGTAGTAATGATATATATGTGTGTAGTAATGGTGTCTAAGTGTGTAGTAATGATATCTATGTGGGTAGTAATGGTGTCTAAGTGCGTAGTAATGATATCTATGTGGGTAGTAATGATATCTATGTGGGTAGTAATGATATCTATGTGGGTAGTAATGATATCTATGTGGGTAGTAATGGTGTCTAAGTGTGTAGTAATGATATCTATGTGGGTAGTAATGGTATCTAAGTGTGTAGTAATGATATCTATGTGGGTAGTAATGGTGTCTAAGTGCGTAGTAATGATATCTATGTGGGTAGTAATGTTATCTATGTGTGTATGTGGGTAGTAATGATATCTCTGTGGGTAGTAATGATATCTATGTGTGTAGTAATGGTGTCTAAGTATGTAGTAATGATATCTATGTGTGTAGTAATGGTGTCTAAGTGCGTAGTAATGATATCTATGTGGGTAGTAATGATATCTATGTGGGTAGTAATGATATCTATGTGGGTAGTAATGATATCTATGTGGGTAGTAATGGTGTCTAAGTGTGTAGTAATGATATCTATGTGGGTAGTAATGGTGTCTAAGTGCGTAGTAATGATATCTATGTGGGTAGTAATGTTATCTATGTGTGTATGTGGGTAGTAATGATATCTATGTGGGTAGTAATGGTATCTATGTGGTAGTAATGTTTTCAATGTCGGTAGTAATGTTATCTATGTCTGTAGTAATGATATCTATGTGTGTAGTGATGATATCTATGTGGGTAGTAATGATATCTATGTGGGTAGTAATGGTGTCTAAGTGTGTAGTAATGATATCTATGTGGGTAGTAATGGTGTCTAAGTGCGTAGTAATGTTATCTATGTGGGTAGTAATGTTATCTATGTGTGTATGTGGGTAGTAATGATATCTATGTGGGTAGTAATGGTATCTATGTGGTAGTAATGTTTTCAATGTCGGTAGTAATGTTATCTATGTCTGTAGTAATGATATCTATGTGTGTAATGATGATATCTATGTGGGTAGTAATGTTATCTATGTCGGTAGTAATGATATCTATGTGGGTATTAATTGCGCCTAACTGTTAGTAATGATATCTATGTGGGTAGTAGTGGTATTGAACTGGGTGGTAATGGTGCCAATGTCAATAGTAGAGGTGTCTGTTAGTGGATATGATTTTGATAATAAATTCCTTCTAACCCATTGCAATTCACATCTACACGACATTTCTCTTGCCCATTACATTGACTTCTAAAGCTATAATTCTATTAAAACTCTCATCTAAGCTTCCAGAACTTCGATCGTAGTATTGCTAAATCGTTCCAGAAATCTAGTCTCTTCCAGATTGTTCAACTGCAATGTTATGGGTTTATGGCGGAGTTTGCGTATATGAGGAATGGGATTGATAGGGATGTGATAGATAGCTTAGTGGATTATTATTGCCTAATGCCATAGGTTGTGTAGTTGCTTTACTGATTGAATAGGGATGGGGACGGGCGGCTCAATGAATTATTATAGGCTGATGACAGAGGTGGGGTGGGCGGATTGACTGAAGAAGGATTGAAATGCTGTCTCACAGACTCAGTTAGGTATTTATAATTGCGGGGATATTTTGAAGTCTAATTACTCTAGGTAACCTGTAATTATTTGATGGTGTATTTGACCGTGTTCACTTGAGTATATTGCAGTGATTTTCACGCATCATAAACCAGATATTCTGATCAATTGTTTGAACATGCGCGTGACCGTCCATTCGATCGACTGACTGACCGGTGAAGCAATTTACAATCACCTGTAAAAATAATGAAGAACACTTAGCTTTGAAGACACTAAAATATTGATGTTAACATCGGTTACAGCGTTGTCCAAGATTAAACGTTAGTGCAAGGCTCAGGCAATATTAGCCATCGTTCGCATCATGTACCGTTATCAGATATATTTGAGATAGGCTATGCTTATCTCTTTATATAATCTATCCATTTATGTCCATTATATTGTAGTTGAAAGTGAAAGTGTTCCACGGCTACCTGCAAATGTGGACAAGGTGCTTCATTACAAATCTATTGACGGCAATGGCGATACTAATTACATAGATAGACTAGTAAACATAGTAACCGACTGGCCTATTCATAGGTTTGAAAGGTGAGTGTTGACATTTTAATCAATCTTTATCTGTCTGTCCGTCCATCCGTACATCTGCCAGCCCACCCGCCCGTCCATCCGCCCGCCACCCGCCCGTCTGTCTGTCTGGTCCACCCACCTCTATCTATTTCTCTCTCTATCGATCGATCTATGAATGCATAATATCTGTTTCTCTTCATTTTCTCTTACAGTCTTTTCACTGACAAATGCTCAGGATTATTGATAAATCTCCTGAAAACCTATAAAGATGTCTTAGAAAGGAAGCAGCGTTACGGTGCTAAGCTCTTTTTCATGCGCCATGTAAGTCAGATACTTTAGATATGAGCAAATAGGGAGCCTAAGTGATAATCTGGATCAAACCACTTCTATCATAGGTAGCGCCAGATCAAAGCAATGTTACTTTCAAATTGAAATGACCGTAGAACGCTAATGGTAAATGAATATGTCAGGTATATAGGATGAACCATTTGAACGCTTGCAAATTGCAAAGCTAATTTGTCAGAAACATTATGGCACCTTGGCAGTATTTTGCCGTGAAACAACTTTCGTGTCCGAGTTCCATAACTTGATATTCGCTATGCCATGTTTCGGACACTTTGTTTATAATGACCTCTTGTCAGATTGTTTTATCGTGAGTGACCTTTTTCAGATTGCGTTATAGTGACCTCTTGTCTGATTGTTTTATAACGCGGTCTCAGATTGTTTTATAATGACCTTTATTGAGATTGTTCTATAGTGACAATTTGTCAGATTGTTTTATGACGACGTCTCAGATTGTTTTATAATGATCTTTCGTCAGATTGTTTTATAGCAACCTCTTATCAGATGGGTTTATGGCGACCTCTTGCCGGATTGTTTGATAACGACCTCTTCACAGAGTGTTTGATAATGACCTCTTCACAGAGTGTTTGATAACGACCTCTTCACAGAGTGTTTGATAACGACCTCTTCACAGATTGTTTGATAACGACGTCCTGCTAGATTGATTTATAATAGTCTTGCAAATGTCAGACTTTTTGCAAACAATACAGCTTTAACTATCGAAATATTAATACTATTTCCGTGGAATCTGAATCTCTATTATAATAAATAGATGCCGTTTTTAATTTTTATTATAATTTGAATGATTGTATGAGTGTAGTATATACATTTTGAAAGTCAGCTGTCACTGTTTACCATTTATTCACGTGCATAAGAACAGTGTCTAAGTGGGTGAGACTTAAATCAGAGAGGTGGATTTACTCACTGCCCATCAACAATCACAGTATATTGTTTTACATAACAATCACAAGATATTGTCTTACATAACAATCACAAGATATTGTCTTACATAACAATCACAAGATATTGTCTTACATAGCAATCACAAGATATTGTCTTACATAACAATCACGACATATTGTCTTACATAACAATCACAACATATTGTCTTATATAGCAATCACGACATATTGTACTCTATAACAAACATGGCATATTGTCTTACATAAAAATCATGACAAACTGTCTTACATTACAATGACGACATATTGTCTTATATAACAATCACGACATATTGACTTACATAACAATCACGACACATTGTACTATATAACAAACATGACATATTGTCTTACATAACAATCATGACATATTGTACTATATAATAAACATGACATGTTGTGTTACATAACAATCACGACATATTGTACTATATAACAAACATGACATGTCTTACTTAACAATCACGATATATTGTCTTACATAACAATAACGACATATTGACTTACATAACAATCACGACATATTGTCTTACATAACAATCACGACATATTGTCTTACATAACAATCACAACATATCGTATTGCATAACAATCACGACATATTGTCTTCCATAACAATTACGACAAATTGTCTTACATAACAATCACAACATATTGTACTACATAACAATCACGACATATTGTCTTACATAACAATCACGACATATTGTCTTACATAGCAATCACAACATATTGTCTTGCATAACAATCATGACATATTGTCTTACATAACAATCATGACATTGTCTTACATAACAATCACGACATATTGTCTTACATAACAATCATGGCATATTGTCTTACATAAAAATCACGATATATTGTCTTACATAACAATTACGACAAATTGTCTTACATAACAATCACGACATATTGTACTACATAACAATCCCGACATATTGTCTTACATAACAATCACCAGACATTGTCTTACGTAACAATCACGACATAGTGTCTTACATAACAACCAAAACATGTTATCTTACATAACAATCATGACATATTGTCTTACATAACAATCACGACATATTGTCTTACATAACAACCATAACGTATTGTCTTACATAACAATCACGATATATTGTCTTACATAACAATTACGACACATTGTCTTACATAACAATCATGACATATTGTACTACATAACAATCACGACATATTGTTTTACATAACAATCATGACATATTGTCTTACATAACAATCACGACATATTGTCTTACATAACAACCATAACGTATTGTCTTACATAACAATCACGATATATTGTCTTACATAACAATTACGACACATTGTCTTACATAACAATCATGACATATTGTACTACATAACAATCACGACATATTGTTTTACATAACAATCATGACATATTGTCTTACATGACAATCATGACATATTGTCTTACATAACATTCAGAACACATTGTCTTACACATTCAATCTCTATAAAGAAAATTATATGGCATTTGTGTCCACAGATTGGCGGTTCCTTAAGATGTTATGCATTATGAAAGTTAAGAAAACCACGTGACAGTGCACACACACGCACGCACGCACGCACGCACGCACGCACGCACGCACACAATTTCTCTTATATATCCACATTTTGGTGTTCAAGAAGTAGCTTGGGATATTTTAACTATATTACATATCTCACTAGTTATCTATTTCCTAATTTCTTATCTGTTTTTCTTAGTCTTATAAACGCGACATCGACCGCATAAGAGAGCAACGTGAAAAGCTGCATGCCATGGGTGCAGATAATGGTAAATCTGTGCTTGTCCGATGGATTGAAAAAGAGTTGCGCACAACTCAAAATGAGGCAGACAAACAGTGTGAGAAGTTGAAGAAGTACATGAACCACAAACAGAGTGTAAACAGCAAGCTGATCCAGCGCATGCAATGCCTTGATGACCAGCTGTCCCATCTGGAGGAGACACATCTTGAGAAAGTTCAGAAAATAATGACTCAAACTATTGCAAACTATTCTCACATATGGAAACATGGGTAAGGACTATGCTCAGTGTGTATACATCTAATCATATAATATTAAGTTTATATGTTAGGCGTATGCAGAAAATATTATAAATTTCTAATTTCTTCTGATTCTGTGCTTCTGATTTCCATCCCATTCAAACTGTAGTACATCTATTTCAGCAATCTGTGGCATAGTGTTTTATCTTAACCTAATGCGTGTGAATACTGTTTGTTCATTTCTGAATGGGAATTTAAAAGATGGAATTTTGACAATATATTGCATGGTGATTCCCATCACTTGCCTAGATGTAAAACGCTTATTATTTTTAGTTCTAGATCGATGTTCTTAAACCAGCCCCTCCCCCCCCCCATACACACATTCTGTCACTATCTGTAGTCATGGAGTGCCTGTGTGGTGTTAGTACTCATGACTTTGAGAGTGTACCTTCAGTTATCACTTTATAACATTTCATGCTTAGCCATTTGGCTCTAGTTTAATATTGAAGTGAAATAAAATGGGCCATGTTGAGAATGTCGCTGAATAATTTTTTTATTTAGGGTGGCCTATTTAATATTAAATATTTATTTGTACTAGCTATATTATTTCATGTTAATAATTGTTTAATGAGTTTGTCTAAATTTGAGATGTGGCTTATTGAGCACTGTTACAATTAATTGGTTGCTGTGCAGTTTTCTGGAAATTGATAGTCAGGGAGTTCATGGATCGATCGATCCCAGCACGGGCAAAGTGTGGGTAGAGCTTAGATGGAGATGGGCGGGGAATAGCTTAAACTGGATTCCTCCATTAACTCAATTCTCATTTAAAGGTGCACATTCACACCAAAATGCTTGAAAATAAAATGGTTAAAACTGTGTATTTGTAGAGGCTTAGCTTATGTATCTCAATGTAATCACACAAAATACATCTGAATGATGATGCCATTCTGTTTACATTAATAAAGACTTTCGTTGTAAAATTGAATTATGAACATATGTCTCTAATTCAATTTGACAAGTTAAAAATTATATTAATTTATACGGACTGAAATCATCATATGCTAAAACTTATTATGTTTGATTATATCGAGGTACATAAGTTAAGTCTCTAATACTATACAATTTTAACAGATTTATTTTCAAGCCTTTTGGTGTGAATGTGGGTATTTAAATTTTAATTACAATATTG